>JAWPHD010012856.1:0-72831 GCA_037043455.1 Cyrtodaria siliqua
TAAACAGCAAAATAGTGTTATGGAGTTCTTTCACTGCTACAATGTGGAGGTTTGATGTTGGACATTTTGATTCAGTAAACCAATTCTTAACTTATATATGGATTTGTTTTACCAGCATTTGACTAGAAAGCATGTTTTCTTATGGCATGGCCCATTTTGTAGTGATTTATGAAATATGTGCTATTTACTAGCTGTTCTCGGATAAAATTGGGAGAGCTTATCATTTGTTCAATGCTGCTCCATGTACCTCCACATCTGTTTCAGCTTAAGGCAAAATGAGCTTAAGTAATGGCTCATTGTCCATTTCCCATCCATCAGTTAACCTTTTTCTGAAACCATACAGTGGATTTTAATGAAACTCAGTCACCATCTGGTTATTTAAAAGGGCTTTCCTCCAGAATTGAACCAGAAAACTTAACAGTTGGCAAAAATAAGCATATTTCAAACAAATCTCTGTAATGTGATTGAATGTTACAAGTACGTAGGGTTAACTTTGTCTCTTTACCATCCTATATGATGCACATTATTTTGTATCAGATGTTATAGGAAAATAAAAATCTCCAACTGCTTCATGGATTTTAATGAAACTGGTCCTCCATGTTCCTTGGGGTTGGTTATCCTATATGGCAGCTGTAGCTGAACATGAAAAAGAAAAATAAGGGCATTTTAAATGCCATCTCTTTGACCATTTACATTATCAAGCTGTTGCATCTCAAAGTTTACACTTGGGGTTAAACAGGGAATAAAACAATATTTTCTGAAACTATTTCACAATAAAATCTAGTCGTTTTTATGCCGTGGTGCGTTGTCCGTCTGTCCGTCCGTAAACTTTTTTGTAATGACTACTCCTCTGAAACTACTGGATGGATTTTCATGAAACTTTACAGGAATGATGTCTAGTTGATCCTAGCAAAATTTCAAATCGGCCGGAAATTCAAGATGGCCACCACAGCTAAAAATAGATTTTTAAAAAGAAGTTTGTAGTCGCGACGCGACTACTTCTTGAAAACTATAAGTGATATTGATATGGGACTTTTTCTAAAATGATCAGCATGACATGATGTTGGTCCTTGTTGAAAATTGTTTTGATTCGATGTTAAACATGGCTGCCAACGGCCATCTTGGTTTACATAGAGTTATATAGTAAAAAATTGTAGCGACTACTCCAAAACTACTTGACGGAATTTCATGAAACTTCACAGGAATGTTACTCTTCATGTCTAATTGATCCTAGCAAAATTCAGGTCGGCTGGAAATTCAAGATGGCCACCACGGCTAAAAATAGATTTTAAAAACCGAGTTTGTAGCAACTGCTTTCTGAAAACTATAAGTGATATTGATGGGACTTTTTCTAAAATGATCAGCATGACATGATGTTGATCCTTGTCGAAAATTATTTTGATTCAACATTAAACATAGCCGCCAGCGGCAGGGCACATAAATACCACTCTTCTGCTCGCCATGACGAGTGCTTATTGATGCAGGTTGAGTAGAAATTCAGATAAATTCTTTAACAATTTGTCAATTTGACCATTCAAATATTACGTAGGACGAGCAACTCGGAAACAAATTTTCCTGCCCTGAGCGGTCAACTTTGTTTACAGGAGTTATATAATAAAAACTTGTAGTGACTACTCCTCTGAAACTACTTGAAGGATTTTCATGAAGCTTCCGAGGAATGTTGCTCTTCATGTCTAGTAGATCCTAGCAAAATTTCAGCCTGGCCGCTATTCAAGAGGGACACCATGGCTAAAAATGGATTTAAAAAAGAACTAATTTGTTGCGACTACTTCTTGAAAATTATAAGTGTTACTGATATGTGCCTTTTCTAAAATAATCAGCATGACAAGATGTCGGTACTTGTTGCAAGTCATTTTGATTTGACGTTAAACATGGCTGCCAGCGGTCATCTTTGTTTACAAGAGTTATATAGTAAAAACTTATAGCGACTACTCCTGTGAAACTACTTGACAGGTTTTCATGAAACTTCACAAGAATGTTGCAATTGATGTCTAGTTGATCCTAGTAAAATTTCAGACAGGCCAGAAATTCAAGATGGCCGCCACGGCTAAAAATAGATTAAAATAAAAAAAGTTTGTAGCACCTACTTCTTGAAAACTATAAGTGATATCGATATGGGACTTTTTCTAAAATGATCAGCATGACATGATGTTAGTCCTTGTTTAAAATTATTTTGATTCGACATTAAACATGGTTGCCAGCGGCCATTTTTTGCTCTACTGGCCAAAGGCTAGGAGGGCTTATGCGATCACTTTTCGTCCGTCGTCCGTCTGTCTGTCTGTCTGTTAGCAATTTTATAAAATCGACATCTCCTCTGAAATCGCCCGAAGGATTTTGATGAAACTTCATCACAATGTTACTTGAGAGGTCCCCTCTCAGATTTGTGTTTTTCGCGGCCGCCAGTCATCCAAGATGGCCGCCATGGCTAAAACTAGGTCAAATTTAAGGAAATTTCAAACGACATCTCCGAAACCACTGATTCCATTCTACTGAAATATCATATACATGTTCCTTGGGTTGGCCTCTACCAAGTTGTTTTTTTTCGTTAGCGTCGAATAATCAAAATGGCCGCCACAGCGACCCAAAATTTACATAGAGTTATATAGGAAAAGGTTAAAAATTACATCTTCTCTGAAACGGCCTGAAATATTTTGATGAAACTTAAGTACAATGGTATTTGGGATAGTCCCTCTCAGATTTGTGTTTTTCACTGCCGCCAGTCATCCAAGATGGCCGTCATAGCTAAAACTAGGTCAAATGTAATTAAATTTCAAACGACATCTCATCCGAAACCACTTATTCCATTCTTGTGAAATATCATATACATGTTCCTTGGGTTAGCCTCTATCAAGTTTGTATTTTTCGTTATCGTCAAATAATCAAAATGGCCGCCACGGCGACCAAAGTTTACATAAGAGTTATATAGGAAAAGGTTAAAATTGACATCTTCTCTGAAACCGCTTGAAGGATTTTGATGAAACTTAATCACAATGATATTTGGGATAGTCCTTCTCAGATTTGTGTTTTTCACGGCCACCAGTCATCCAAGATGGCCGCCATGGCTAAAACTAGGTCAGATTTAAGGAATTTTCAAACGACATCTCCGAAACCACTGATTCCATTCTACTGAAATATCATATACATATTCCTTGGGTTAGCCTCTATCAAGTTTGTGTTTTTCGTTATCGTCAAATAATCAAAATGGCCGCCACTGCGACCCAAAGTTTACATAGAGTTATATAGGAAAAGGTTAAAAATTATATCTCTGAAACTGCCTGAAAGATTTTGATGAAACTTAAGCACAATGATATTTGGGATAGTCCCTCTCAGATTTTTTTTTTTTTGCGGCTGCCGGTCTTCCAAGATAGCCGCCATGGCTAAAACTAGGTTAAATTTAAGGAAATTTCAAACAACATCTCCTCCAAAACCACTTATTCCATTCTTGTGAAATACCATATACATGTTCCTTGGGTTGGCCTCTATCAAGTTTGTGTTTTGGGTTATCGTCGAATAATCAAAATGGCCACCACAGCGACCCAAAGTTTACATAGAGTTATATAGGAAAACGTTAAAAATGACATCTTCTCTGAAACCTCTTGAAGGATTTTGATGAAACTTAATCATCATGATATTTGGGATAGTGCCTCTCAGATTTTTGTTTTTCGTGGCCGCCGGTCATCCAAGATGGTCGCCATGTCTAAAATTGGGTCAAATTTAAGGAAATTTCAAACAACATCTCCGAAACCACTTATTGCATTCTTGTGAAATATCATAAACATGTTCCTTGGGTTAGCCTCTTTCAAGTTTGTGTTTTTCGTTATCGTCGAATAATCAAAATGGCCGCCACAGTGACCCAAAGTTTACATAGAGTTATATAGGAAAACGTTAAAAATGACATCTTCTCTGAAACTTGATGAAACTTAATCACAATGATCTTTGGGTTAGTCCCCTTCAGATTTTCATTTTTGGGGCCTCAAGTCATCCATGATGGCCACCATGGCTAAACTTAGGTCAAATTTAAGGACATTTATTAAACGACATATTACCACTTATTCCATTCTAGTTTAATATTATATGCATGTTCCTGTTGTTGGCCTCTATCAAGTTTGTGTTTCGTTGTCGTCAAATATTCAAAATGGCCACCACGATAACCCAAAGTTTACATAGAGTTATATATAGGAAACATGTTTCTTGGGTTGGCTTCTATCATGTTTATGTTTTTGAATCACATCATACAAGTAGAGCGTCTACAGGCCCTCTTGGGCCTCTTGTTGTTTACTTAGAGTTATATATAAAAACTTGTAAGACTACTCTGAAACTACTTCGCCAGATGTTCATGAAACTTCACAGGAATGCTGATCTAACTATCAAAGCCTATCAGTAGAGCTTCAAGGTCATTGACCACTTGTTTGGTTAGCACTCTTTCACGTTTGTTCTCCTTCATCACACATCGCTAGTTAAAAATGTAAACAGCATGATCAGACATATTAAATGAAATGTGGTTTCTTTGGCAAATCTTTCGTTAATCAATTTGATATCATTGTCTTTGGCTGTCTTTTCATGATATCCTTGATGAAGACCTAAATTTCCTTATTTTATCTGAGAACAGTTGTGTTACATAATTATGTATATACATTTTTAAACATTCTTCAACATATCATATGTATATTACCATCCTGTCATGGTTTGTGACTAATGAAACTTTAAACTGAGATTTTATTTTGAGACTGCAAGTTCTTTTGCAGTATAAAAGTCAGAACTAGTTGTACATTAGTTATATATTGCTGATAACATTATCATAGTCACAAAATAGCCGTGCATTATCAAGAACAGCAAGCATGAATTTAGATTTATTTTACATGGTAAACTTCATTGCATAAAAAAGTGACATTCCGATTTGTAGGAGGTTTGACTATGACATGGCTCATTAGAATTTCTAAAGAAGTCAAATATCTATATATCATCAGATTGCTGGCAAAAATTGATCAATAGAAAATGTGTGCTCTCCCAATTTTGTTTTTCTATTTTAAGTGTGCTTATTTGCAGTCAAACTCTCAGTTAATGCAATAAGCACGTCTTTACTATTTCCAAAGATTGTGAGTTCTGTATTATGCATACATATATATATGTGTAAGAGATACGTATTATTGGGTCCCAGTATATATGTGTAAGATATATCTATTATTGGGTCCCAAGTCAATTGTTGGGTCTTCAAAATGACCCAATATTTATGGAATAAATCTCATTTAGAGACCCAGCAATTGATCAGTTGAGAACAGCTATTGTTCTTTTTGACCCACCATTTGATTAAAAATAGATTTATATATATATATATGAACAAAATGACTTCAGAAACTGTATGAGGTAATAAATTGTGTGTAACAAATTATAGGAATGTCTTGAGTGGTAGATTGATTGAAAATTCCATTTATTTTCAGTATATATGATATGACATACATGTATCCCCTGTTCCAGTCGTGTCATTTTCGACAGCCTTATGGTTATAATAGTGTAAATGGTTCTCCATGCTCCTTTCATAGTAAAGTGAGGATGTTGACAACCTGTTAAAAACTCAAACCTCGTTAGAATTCTGGGAAACTTACTGTTAAAAACTTGCACCTCGTTAGAATTCTGGGAAACTTTCTGTTAAAAACTCACACCTCGTTTGAATTCTGGGAAACTTAGTTTATCATGTAAATGGGGGGTTTGAATAACTTCTAAGAAAGATTTCTTTAGCTGTATACTAACGCCGTGTCAAAGGTCAACATTATTTTTACCCGTTGCAATTGCATACCCTTTCTGCTTTCATTTTCCAAATTTATACCTGAAACTGTCAAAAGCATGATGAGCTGCATTCCAAATATCAATAACATGTCCAGGCTACAGTTAGAGCCAAAAAATAACAGGAAACTGCACTAAAAAGAAGATTAACACCTTAATACAGACTCTCGACTGCACCAGGCGAGCACATCCGATTTAGTATAATTAAACCTTATGAAAAGCGCAAAGTGTACATCCACACCACAATTTACCTTTAGTTTTGAGGGGTTAATATCAAGAATCGTAACTAGTATCTCTAAATGTTTTACGCATTTACGGATCTTGACCTACCAATCTCTATGTGCGTGTCAGTTTGTTCGTCGGTCTATGCGTCCGATTTTCATTTTCTTCGTTACTTGCAGGATGTTCAACAAACTTCACCAGAATGTTCATTATATGGATCAAACATCACGTGCACATCTTTCGGTTGCTGTGACCTACTTTCGACGAAATATAGGTCACATCCAATCTCCGCTACGACATACGTATTTTGCTTCTTTCTTGCAGGATTTTCACCAAACTTCACCAAAATGTTCCTTATATCGTGCAGAATTTGGGTTGCTGTGACCTATTCCTACGAAATATATATAGGTCACGTATGGTCTCTGCTACAACATGCATATCTTGCTTCTTTCTCTCAGGATTTTCTCCAAACTTCACCATAATGTTCTGGGGGTATTATCACCTTCAGTGATAGTTCTAGTTTTACTGAGTGTAATACTTTAACACTTTGATTTCAGCGTGGGAAGCCCAGAAAAAGGCCTGCAATTTAATCGGTGCTAAATTGGAGTAAATAATCAGATAGATACACAAAATATTCTTGCATACCGGATAAGATTGTCCTCGTTTTACATGAGTGCTAGAAAGCTGAGGACAAGTAAAAGTCGCGTTCATCAACAGTGGTTTCGATAACGTCAACAGTTACATGACGTCATTGTGTAAATAGCCCCGTGTGGTTCCCGGGGGCCCCCGTTTGGTCACGGGGCAAAGAATAGTGCCACTGCAGATCCCTTTGGAGGGGTAGGCAGAGGGGTAGAATCCCCCCAAATTCATGTTCATTTTATCATTTTTTGTTCATGTTCATTAAAGGTCTTCATCATGATCCCTGCATTGTTTCAGGTGCTATCTCGCTCGCATCAAAAGAGCAGTGGCAGAAAAACAATAGCGTGGCTCCAGCGTAAATGGAGTTTCTACGATAGAATTTGCAGCAACTCTGCAGTTCAGGGTGAGAAGGTTCTAGGCCCATTTTCCATATTTTATCTCGATGTACATGGAAGATGAGCCTGGCATGTTCATGCCTGTTAGGCGCCATATAACCTTTTCATGTGTTGGTGCGCCTTAAAACCCCAATTCAATTCAGACCTGCAGAAAGTTAGGGCTGTTTCAGAAATTAGTTTCTCCCACCCCCGGAGGGTATCTTTAGCTCTACTGGCCAGTGCTTATGCCATGTCTGTTGTCCGATGTCCATTTACTTTTAGATGTCAACACTCCAACACCTTTATTTTTACCAAACTTGGCCAATGCTCGAACGAGTTCGAAAAAACATCAGTATTGGATAATAAACATAAGAGTTTGGCCCTTCATTTAATAAAAAAAAAACACTATTCTTTGCCAAAATGGTCAAGACTTTAGCGCCTACTTTTTACCAGATTGTTAATACAGGGCACGAAAATTCCACTCATCCGCTCGTATTGAAGAGTGAAATTCAAATCCGGACAAGTGAAACCCATGAATCGGTCTTCCGAGAAGACGAGTAACATTTTGGTAGAAAAAACAAAGAAAATAGTTCTTACATAGTTTATTTAGCGATTAAATGCAGTAAATAATCGCAACTCTGTTTATTCAGCGATAAAATGCAATTTAAGTCAACAGGAGATTGGGAAATTGACGCATTTCCGTTTTGGGACATTGTAAAATGCGGCCCCCGTTCTAATTTCATGGAGTGCGAACGTTACGGTATTTGATGTTATACAAATAACACTTTCATTGGGGAAATCTTTAAGGGCACTAGTCCTCTTTTAGGTAACTGGGGCCATGGCCTTCAGGAAGGGGAATTGCAAAAAGTATGGTGTTTTCCTGTATTGGGAGTTTTTTTTAAGGGGAATTTTTCACAGGAAAAGGGAGAAAATATATACCATGCCAGAGTAACTGTAATGGCCATGATCAGACTAGTGAACTATAGAATATGAATATAAATATAGTCATCTATAATACTGGTCAAAGTTTCATAATTTTCATTGATTTATATAAAGAAAAAAACAGCACAATATAATGTTTCCCTTTATTTTTGTCTCGCCTTTTTAATGTTGCCGGGCTCGACAGCGTCCACAAATTTTAACGCAAATATTGACGGTACATGTATTTAAGTGACCTTGACTCCGACCCAGGGTTAGTTGGAGGGCTGGAAGTTATTGGCATTAGGAAAGACAATGACCAGGAGGTTATCTATAAAATTTGAACATTCTACTCCCAAGGACAAGAAAGTTACAATGCAATATGTTAGCGTTAAGATTTTGGTTACATTTTGCGTTAAAGTTCTTGTAACTTTGTAGTCCTTTGGAGTAGAGTGTTCAGAT
Organism: Cyrtodaria siliqua; assembly: GCA_037043455.1. NCBI lineage: Eukaryota > Metazoa > Mollusca > Bivalvia > Adapedonta > Hiatellidae > Cyrtodaria > Cyrtodaria siliqua. The sequence continues at coordinate 8,418 of JAWPHD010012856.1, forward strand.
TTCATATATAACATCACAGGTTATTGATCTTCTTATTACAGTATGTATCACCCTCCAACTGACCCTGTGTCAAGGTCAGTTGCCTCTTAAATACATGTACCATATTTCATATATAACCTCCTTGTCATTGTCCGTCTTAATCCTAATAACTTTGAGCTCTCCAACTGACCATGGGTTGGAGTCAAGGTCACTTCAATACATGTACCGTCTTCAAAAACTGTTAAAATGTGCGTTAAATTATTTTACTTTTTTGTCCTATAGAGTAGAGGGTTCAAATTTCATATATAACATCACTGGCATTGTTCCAATATCAATTCCAATATTATTCCAATAACTTTCAGCCTCAAACTGACCCTGTGCCAAGGTCAGTGGTCTCCAAATTTCACAATACATATACCATCTACAACTATAACATGTGAAATACAGTGTAACATAATTATGTCCAGTAACACTGGACATAATTATTGTTATTTTAATAACTTCAAGCCACTGAACTGACCCTTGACCCTGGGTCAAGCAGTTAGTCCAATAGTATTGATTTTTGGATTATATGTTTTTGCTTTAAATAAAAGACCATCACTACTACATTATATGCTCACATGTACATAGAAGAAATAAAGAATTACTATTTATTGAAGTTTAAGAATTAATAACAATTGAGTAAAAAATGGCCTCTTTCATAGCAGTACAGAACGTTATAATATGCATTGACATTTTCCCTGATAAATGATAATTGAAGCAATTACAGTATTCAGCAACCACATTACTGCAGCTGGGTAATTTGATACTCCAGTAAAAGTTTATCACAATTATGGAATCTGTATTATAAAGGTCTGAATGTTTTAAAATCACAACGTCCCACTAGTTTTTCTGAATAACTTGCTTTTGTTCAATCATTAATATTAATTGCACTAAAATAAATATGAAGTAAATTAATTTACATATAATTAACTGTTAATAATGCACCAATAATATATGTTCAACTTATGGTAAAATCAGTTAAAAACATTGAAAACTAAATTTATTTATATGCAAGTAGGTTTAAAGTGAATATGATACTGGATATATAAATCGAAACAATTGCAATGCTTGATAAACGCTTCAAGGTTGCCATATGTCCCTTTAAGATAATTGAATGAATGAATGTATACAATTTGCCATTATCATTGTAACATACTGCCATGTTCTAAAACCAGCAACAGAATTACATTAATTTTAATATGAGCTGACATTTCTTGATAAAACATGATACATGCAGATTCATTAACATTGGAACATTAACAGTTTCCTATAATACACCGTAACAAAAATTATAATTTACAACAAATCTCCTAGAGTATGCACTTTGCATAATGTTCATTATAGACTTTGCCTAATCAATTACGGTAATGATGTTGTCACATTCAGTTTTAAATGTTTGAATCCTGATAATAATGCAGGACCTTTATAAATGAAGAACGTTTGTGTTGTTTTAATCCAGGAATTGTATTGCATGGCACATTGGTGTTAACTGAACTATTAATAGATGCATCAACATTCAAAATTTAAGGCATGTTATTTTAACATTCAATTAATTACCATACACGTAGTCTGTTTTTTGGTAGGATTGCAAATTTATTAAAAATCCGGTCTATGGAATGGTAATGCCTGTCCATCCAACAATATTTGCATATATTACACCTCATTTGCATATTCCACTCTTTGTTTAATGTGACGTCATCCGGTCCATAAAGTTGCATATTGACCAGGCGGCCGGTCCGATAGCTATATTAACGGACGTGTGAAAAAAACGACGTCAAAATAAATCGAATTGAATGTTGTTTAACGGCTCATCAACACAGTATAGGTTATTTAGAGCCGCCCCAGAGAGAGGGGAAGGATACATAGGAATCCGGGAACCTGCCCTACTCTTATTATCGAATAGATTCCTATGGTTCTTTAACGTGCTCGGAGGATAGACCGATACACGGGACCGCCCGGTTTACGTCCCCATCCGACGGACGAGGCTAAGGGAAAGTTTTATGATTTAATTTGTTAGTCAGATTCGGTATAATATAACAAATAATGTATGGTACTTCGGTCCATATGAAGTTTATGGACTGGGCAGTCAGACCTATAACGTTATATGGACCTCAGCTTCGCTTCGGTCCATATAACATTCTAGGTCTGACTGCCCAGTCCATAAACTTGCATATGGACCTCAGCACCATACATTATCTGTTAATTAACTCCATTGATAGAAAAATAAGAATGCTACAATACTATAAACCCTTGATTTTGTCAAGATGAAGATCACTTGAAACATATATGTTGGACAAGTCACTTTAAGCGAGACATCATGTTGCGCGCAACTCTTGTATTTATATATAATAGTGTTAAATGATGGTATCTGACTACTTTGACTCATGAACTTTTACAATCAGCAGGATGAGTGAACATCCTATAAGGACGAGCAAAATTTCAGGTCAGCCAGAAATTCAAGATGATCGCAACGGCTAAAAATAGATTTTTAAAAAACAAGTTTGTAGCGATTGTTTACATAGAGTTATATAATAAAAACTTGTAGCGACTACTCTGAAACTACTTGACGCATTTTCATGAAACTTCAGAGGAATGCTGATCTAGTCATCAAAATCTATCAGTAGAGCTTCAAGGTCATTGACCTCTTGTTATTATTGTTTCCTGTTTGTTAAAAAGTATTGAAAAGAATTTAATGACGAAACCCCTAGATATAAGAGCCATTTTAGCTTGTAGAGCATCAACAGGCCCACTTGTTCTCTTGTTCTTTATTATTATTAATGATCAAGTTCCCTGCTGATTTGAAGTTTTCTGTTGATGAAACTTGTGTCGGTGTTTCAGTTATTTTTAGCTCTACTGGTCGAAGGCAAAGGCCGTCAGAAGTCCGTTTACTTTTGCCTTGTGAACACTCTAGCACCTTCATTATTATTCGGATCTTTGCTAAACTTTGCTAGGGTCTTATGAAAGCTCGGACAAGTTCGAAAACCAGCCAGATCGGATTATTTTCACCGGAGTTAATGCCCTTGATTTGCTGAAAAATGCCATATTTTGCCTTGTGAACACTCTAGCACCTTCATCATTTGATATTTACGAAACTTGCACAGATTGTTAGTATCAATGTAAGCTCGGACAAGTTCGAAAATCAGCCAAATGAGATCAGTAATAGAGTTATGGCCCTTGTTTTTTCTGAAAAATGCCATTTACTGCCTTGTGAACACTCTAGCACCTTCATTTATCAATTGATTTTTACCAAACTTGCACAGATTGTTAATATCAATGAATAATCGGACAAGTTTGAAGACCAGCCAGATCGGACCAACTACGCCGAAGTTGTGGCCCTTGTTTTTGCTAGCCCTGTGTGGTTCCCGGGGCAAAGAATAGGGCCACTGCAGATCCCTTTGGAGGGGTAGGCAGAGGGGTAGAATCCCCCCAAATTCATGTTCATTTTATCATTTTTTGTTCATGTTCATTAAAGGTCTTCATCATGATCCCTGCATTGTTTCAGGCGCTATCTCGCTCGCATCAAAAGAGCAGTGGCAGAAAAACAATAAACGTGGCTCCAGCGTAAATGGAGTTTCTACGATAGAATTTGCAACAACTCTGCAGTTCAGGGTGAGAAGGTTCTAGGCCCATTTTCCATATTTTATCTCGATGTACATGGAAGATGAGCCTGGCATGTTCATGCCTGTTAGGTGCCATATAACCTTTTCATGTGTTGGTGCGCCTTAAAACCCCAATTCAATTCATTTATTATTTGATATTTACGTTTATATCAATGAAAGCACGGACAAGTTCGAAAAGCAACCAATCGGATTAATAACAGCAGAGTTATGGCCCCTGTTATTCTGAAAAAAAAAGCCATATTCTGCTTGGTGAACATTCTAGCACCTTCATTTATTATTTCATCCACAGATTCTTAATATAATGACATCTTGGACAAGTTAAAAAACATGCCAGATCGGAGTATTTACTCTGGAGTTATGGCCCTTGATTTTCTGAAATATGCTATAATTTGGCCTCGTTCATTTTTCATTGAATCTTTTCCAAACTTTACCAGATTGTTGATACCAATAAAACCTTTGACTAGTTCGAAAACCAGTCGGATCGGACCGGTAACATCGGAGTTATGGCCCATGATTTAGATAAAACGTAGATGATTATTGAGGGCCTTCATTTTTCATCCAATCTGACCAAACATTACCGGATTGTTAATATCAATGAAAACTCGGATAAGTTTGAAAACTAGACAAATCGGATTAGTAAAACAGGAGATACGGCCTTTGATTTATTTAAAAATGCTGTATTTTGCCTCATTAAGAATATAGGGCCTTCATTTCGCCGGTACTTAATGAAACTTTGCAGAGAGTATCATATCTAGTTATGCATATCATCACCGTGTTCCGTTGAATGATTTTTTGTGGAGTTGTGGCCCTTAACCTTAAAGATTTTAATACACAAACTTTGGACTAGTTCTCCTGAATCCCTTGCCGGATTTCAACAAAACTTTGTAGGGATAATCCATTTTCAGCACTACCTTATGGGATGGCGAGTTGTCCGTCGTCCGTCCGTTGTTAACTTTTGTCTCGTTAAGACGATAGAGCCTTCATTTTTCGTCCGATCTTTACGACACTTTAACAGGTTGTTAATATCAATGAAAGCTCGGACAAGTTCGAAAACCAGCCAGATCGGACCAGTAACAGCGGAGTTATGGCCCTTGATTTAGTTAAAAAATGCTATATTGCTATATTTTGCCTCGTTAAGACGATACGGCCTTCATTTTTCATCCTTTTTTAGCTCTACTGATCAGAGATCAGCAGAGCTTATGCCGTGGTGTGGCGTCCGTCTGTCCATAAACTCTTCTTTGTAGCGACTTCTCTGAAGAAACTACTGAATGGATTTTCATGAAACTTTACAGAAATGTTGCCCATGAAGTCTAGTTGATCCTAGCAAAAATTCATGTTCATGTGAAATCCAAGATGGCCGCCAGATCTAAAAATAGGTTTTTAAAAAACAAGTTTGTAGCGACTTCTTCATGAAAACTATAAGTGATATTGATATGGGACTTTTTCTAAAATGATCAGCATGACATGATGTTGGTCCTTGTCGAAAATCGTTTTGATTCGACGTTAAACATGGCTGCCAGCGGCCATCTTTGTTTACATACAGTTATATAGTAAAAACTTGTAGCGACTACTCCTTTGAAACTACTTGACAGATTTTCATGAAACTTTACAGGAATATTGCTCTTAATGTCTAATTATTCCTAGCAAAATTTCAGATCGGCCAGAAATTCAAGATGGCCGCCACAGCTAAAAATAGATTTTCAAAGTACAAGTTTGTAGCGACTACTACTTGAAAACTATAAGTGATATTGATATTGGACTTTTTGTAAAATGATCAGCATGACATGATGTTGGTCCTTGTCAAAAATTGTTTTGATTCAACGTTAAACATGGCTGCCAGCAGCCATCTTTGTTTACATAGAGTTATAGAGTAAAAACTTGTAGCGACAACTCGTCTGAAACTACTGGATGGATATTCATGAAACTTTGCAGAAATGTTGCCCATAAAGTCTAGTTGATCCTAGCAAAAATTCATGTTGATGTGAAATCCAAGATGGCCCCCAAAGCTAAAAATAGAGTTTCAAAATGCAAGTTTGTAGTGACTACTTCTTGAAAACTATAAGTGATATTGATATAGGACTTTTTCTAAAATGATCAGCATGACATGATGTTGATCCTTGTCAAAAATCGTTTTGATTCAACGTTAAACATGGCTGCCAGCGGCCATCTTTGTTTACAAAGAGTTATATAGTAAAAACTTGTAGCGACTACTCCTCTGAAACTACTTGGCGGATTGTCATGAAACTTTACAGGAATGTTGCTCTTGATGTCTAATTGATCCTAGCAAAATTTCAGATCTGCCAGAAATTCAAGATGGCCGTCACAGCTAAAAATAGATTTTTAAAAAATAAGTTTGTAGCGACTGCTTCTTGAAAACTATAAGTGATATTTATATGGGACTTTTTCTAAAATGATCAGCATGACATGATGTTGATCCTTATGGAAAATTATTTTGATTCGACGTTAAACATGGCTGCCAGTGGCCATCTTTGGTTACATAGAGTTATATAGTAAAAACTTGTAGAGACTACTTCTCTGAAACTACCTGACGGATGTTCATGAAACTTCACAGGAATGTTGCTCTTGATGTCTCGTTGATCCTAGAAAAATTTCAGGTCGGCCGGAAATTCAAGATGGCCGTCACAGCTAAAAATAGATTTAAAATAAATAAGTTTGTAGCGACTACTTCTTCAAAACTATAAGAGATATTGATATGGGACTTTTTCTAAAATGATCAGTATGACATGATGTTGGTCCTTGTCGAAAATCGTTTTGATTTGACGTTAAACATGGCTGCCAGCGGCCATCTTTGTTTACATAGAGTTATATAATGAAAACTTGTAGCGACTACTCCTCTGAAACAACTTGACGGATTTTCATGAAACTTCACAGGAATGTTGCTCCTAATGTCTTATTGATCCTAGAAAAATTTCAGGTCGGCCGGAAATTCAAGATGGCCGCCACGGTTAAAAATAGATTTTCAAACAACAAGTCTAGCGACTACTTCCTGAAATCAAAATCAATCAGTAGAGCTTCAAGGTCATTGACCTCTTGTTTTTTTTGTTATACAATGTTTTATTTCATCATCCATTTGATACATTATACATGCGCATTAACATATGGTATATAATAAATACTATTTAAACTACAGTTTATATTTATGATGAAAGAATTTTCTTGTTTACAGACGAAGGTTATTGAAAAGAGAGTTACCTCCGAGTTTTGAAAGTATAGAAGAGTATATTTTAGTATGCAGTTGATAATAGAATTATGTAAGGTTTGAAAGAATAATATGGAGACTAAAAAGAAGAGAAGAGAATTCAGACAGAAAAGAAAGTTGCTTTGCTTCCCCTTTTGTTGTCTTCGGTAATGTATTATATCTTACTTTAATTAATACCAGTTTATTTATTGGAAGTTTCGCCATTTAATATCATGGCTGTCTAATTTGTCATGGTTCATCGCTATTTGCTTTTCTATTTCTATTTGTCTTAATAAATATTTCTTGAATTTGTTTGATTCGGGCACGGATTTTAAACATTTGTTAATGAATATAAAATACTTCGCACTTAAAATAATGAAATTCTTCATATCTATAGCCTGTTCTTGTCTTTGAATTCCGAAACGGACGGTTCTTAGATTGAAATCGATGCTTACGTTTAACATATTAACAATATGTGCAGCTCATTCCAAAATTGTTGAATATGCATACATTCCCAGAAAAGATGATTTAAGCTTTCTATGTTCATATTGCACCATTCACAGAGACTTGAGTGAACGATTTTTTATCTGAATAGCAATTTATTTGTGGGTATTATTCTCATTAAATATTTATATTGGGGAAGTTCCTTAATTTTATATTTATTGTCTATTTTATTGGTGTGATAGACGTCTTTCCATTTTATATCTGTAAACAGGTTTTCCCATTTTTTTTTGTGGTTTTATTTCCATGTCAGTTTCTGTATCAAATTTGTATCTGGACATTGTATAAGAATTTATTTGATTGTTTAGTATTACAAAAATTATTTAGGAAACTTGTTTCTTTCTGCATTAATATCTTCATGTTTTATCTTTTCTTTCCATTCTTTAGGTATACTTGCTATTATCGAGGAGTATTTTAAAAAGTCTTTGTTTGGAATTTGATATAATTCGCTTATTTCCTGAAATGTATAAAACTCTTTTTTTCTATAGTCAAAAATTTGTTCTAATAGTTTAATTCCTCTTTCTAACCAATCGTTATAAAAGATAGTATGCCCACCTGCTTTGATATTCAAATTATTCCATATTATTTCTTGACTAACATTTTCGTTACATTTATTTTCTTTTATTTCATTTCAATTTATTTTTTGGACAATATTTAAAATCCGAATTTGTCAATGAGCCTGCCTTTAACGCTGTACATTTGGAGTCATTTAATTTGAGTCCTGATATATTTGTAAAATTATTTATAACATCCATTAAGGTTTCAAAAGATTTCCTTGTTCCATCTGTGAGAAACAATGCATCATCTGCGAATAAAGTTTGTTTAATTTCTTGATCATTTATAACTATTCCTTAAATATTTTTGTTATCTGTTATTTCAAAAGATAGAAGCTCAATGCAAATAATGAATAAATATGGGGACAAGGGGCATCCTTGGCGAACACCGCGTTCTACTGGGAAAAAGTCAGAAATAAATCCGTTATTAATAATACAACTTTTAGCATCTGTATAAAACAGTTTTACCCAATTTATCAGAGAGTCACCAAAATTAAAATGTTTCAAGCATTTAAGAATAAACTCTTGGTTCAAACTGTCGAACGCTTTTTCGAAATCGGAGAAAAATAACAATGCCGGTTGATTGTAGTCTTCAACATGGTCTAATACTTCAAATAATAACCTTATATTCTCACCTATGTATCTACCTTTTATAAAAACCAGTTTGTGAACTGTCTATAAATGATGGTAAAACCATTTTTATTATGTTTGCTATGGACTTTGTAGCTATCTTATAATCAACATTTAAGAGACTGATTGGACGCCAATTTTCTATATGAGCCGTATCTTTCCCTGGTTTAGGTAAAAGAGTTATAATGCTTTGTTTTTGTAATTCTGTCATGTTATTAATTTGCAGAGAGTAATTAAGTGATTTTAAGAGATATAATTTGATGTCGTTCCAAAATATTTTATAGAACTCGTTGTGATGCCATCCGATCCTGGACTTTTATTATTACTCATTTGTTTAAGAGCTATAGCACTTTCATATTCAGTTAGTAGCCCATTACATTTATTCTTATCTGTTTCATTCAGAGTGTTCATTGATTTATTATAAAAGTCGTACTTCGATGATGTTGTTTCTCTTTTTTTTTGTAAAGATTACAATAGAAATCGGTTTGTGCGCCTCGTATTTCCTTTTGATTCATAATTAGTTTATTATTTACGATTAATTTTGATACTGATTTTCTCTCTGCCTTCTTTTTTTCTAAATTTGAAAAGTAGTTTGTATTTTTTTCACTTTGTTCTATAATTTGTGCTTTTGAACGTATTATTATTCCTTTTACTTTTGTATCTATCAGTTCATTCATTTCTTGTTTTTTATTCTCTAATTCGATTTTTGTATTTTCTATGTCATTATCATTTAGTACTATTTGAAGTTTTTGTTCTATGTTCTGTATATCTAATATCAATTTACTCTCTTTTTCGCGATCTAATTTTTTTTTTTGTTGTAGCATATTGTATTGTTTCATTTCTAAATTGTGCCTTTTTTAAGTATTTCCCATAAAGTGTTCGGGTTAGAATCTTTATTTATTTCTGCAATTTGTTTCATATTATTTCTTATGACATTTTGGTATTCATTATTTAATAAAAGACTGTTATTTATTTTAAAGTATCCAGGTCCTTTAATTATTTTTACAAAGTCAAAGCTTATGATAGTAATGGAGTGATCGGATTTATAACCGGGTTTTATAACACTTTCATTTGAATAATTTACCAGATTATCAGATATTAAAAAGAAGTCTAACCTACTAAATATTGGTGGTTTAGTATTTGAATGCCATGTATATTGAAGTTTTTTGGGTTAAAAAGTCTCCAAATATCTACAAGATTGTTTGTTTTTATAATTGAGTTAATTTTTTCCCTACATTTTGTATGCGTGTCTTGTCTGCCATTTTTTTTATCCAGTGTTATGTCTAAAACTGTATTGAAATCGCCGCCAAGTATAAAGGAATTTTCGTCGTTTTGTAAAATAAAGGTTTCTAATTTTTCAAAGAAGGATGCTTCGTCTACGTTCGGGCCGTGATTTAAACATATTTTATTGCCATATATGTACAAGTACAATGCAATCGGATCGGGCCACAAGTGCTACCCACATTAGTTACGGCCCTTCCCTACAATGTAGTTTTAACAAATAAATGAATGGCAATTGCTATTAACACGTATCAGTAAACTGGATTAACTACAACATGATATGTAGTAGAACATGCTAAGATAATAAGAAAATAGAAAAAAAAATAAAGAAAAAGTAGAAGTAGAAGAAAGAGTAATGCAACACATGTAACATTGCTCGGGCTGATTAGACAGATAAAATGTAATGGCAAACCTAAGTAAATCGATGACTATCTCTAATAAAGTTTTGAACAGAATTAAAAATCAAACCATTTTCTTGTGTTGTAAGATCTAATCTTCCTAACAATAATGTATTTGAGCTTAAAAGATGAAACGAACGTGTTGACTGGAAGAGTTCGAGCCTTTCAACATTGAATTGCATACATTCAAAGAAGAAATGATTTGCATCTACATTACCCTGACCGCAAATGCATTGAGGCGATTCGCATAAATGATTTTGAAAAAGATCATTATTGAGATTACTACATGAATTTCTTATCCTAGCATGCATAACAGAAAAAAAACGCACACCAGAAAAGTAAAAACTAGGAACATTTGAATTAGTAAACATTATTCGCATAAGCTGACCTTTGAATATGTTTAATGAGCCTGAATTTCTAATATCTAAAGGTAAATCATTCCAGAGTTTCATAGCTGATGGAATAAATGAATTCATAAAAATAGAGGTTCTAACTGAAGTCTGCGAGAAATTTTCTGCGTTCCTGAGGGGATATGGAGTCTCTTCCGCTACGGTTCTTGGCAGTAGATTTGCCAGGTATTCAGGCAGTTCCGTTTTTAGCTCACCTGAGCCGAAGGCTCAAAGGTGAGCTATTGGGATCACTCTTCGTCCGTCGTCCGTCGTCCGTCCGTCCGTCGTTAACTTTTGCTTCAAACGACTTCTCCTCAGAAACAGCGTGGCCAATTTTGACCAAACTTCACATGAATGATCCTTAGATGAATGCTTTTTAGATTTGTTAAAATTAGGTCAGCGCGACATCCAAGATGGCCGCCATTACCATATATGGTTGATTCCTTAAAAAATCTTCTTCTCAGGAACCGCTGGACAGATTTCAACAGTTTTTCTTTTAAATTGGTCACCAACGTCTAGACTATCAAGTTTGTTCAAATGAAGTCCGCGGGGTAAAAAATGGCCATTCCCCGGGGGGTGCAAAGTTTGTATATTGAGATTTTGCATGTTTTTCATATAGACATATAGGAAAAAACTTTAAAAAATCTTCTTTACTGAAACCACAAGGCACAGAGGTCTCATGTATTACATGTAGCATCAGCTTATGGTCCTCTACTAAGTTTGTTCAAATGGTGACCCTGGGGTCAAATTTGTCCACGCCCCGGGAGTCACAGTTTTGCATAGACTTATATAGGATTTTTTTTTAAAAAATCTTCTTCTTGAAAACTGCAAAAGCCAGAGGTTTGATATTTTGCATTTACTATAAGCTTATGGTCCTTTACCAAGTTTGTTCAAATGGTGACCGTGGGGTCACATTTGGCCCCACCCCAAGGGTCACATGTTTTACATAGACATGTATAGGGAAAAACTTAAAAAATCTTCTTCTTTGAAACTGCAAGAGCCAGAGGTTTAATATTTTGCATTTGCTATAAGCTTATGGTCCTCTACCAAGTTTGTTCAAATGGTGACCCAGGGGTCACATTTGGCCTCGTCCCGGTGGTCACAGTTTTACATAGGCTTGTATAGGGAAAATCTGAAAAAAATCATCTTCTCTGAAAACAAAAGGCACAGAGATCTCATGTATTACATGTAGCATCAGCTTATGGTCCTCTACTAAGTTTGTTCAAATGGTGACACTGGGGTCAAATTTGTCCCCGCCCCGGGGGTCACAGTTTTACATAGACTTATATATGATTTTTTTTTTAAATCTTCTTCTCGGAAACTGCAAGAGCCAGAGGTTTGATATTTTGCATTTACTATAAGCTTATGGTCCTTTACCAAGTTTTTTCAAATGGTGACCGTGGGGTCACATTTGGTCCCACCCCAAGGGTCACATGTTTTACATAGACATGTATAGGGAAAAACTTAAAAAATCTTCTTCTCTGAAACTGCAAGAGCCAGAGGTTTAATATTTTGCATTTGCTATAAGCTTCTGGTCGTCTACCAAGTTTGTTCAAATGGTGACCCAGGGGTCACATTTGGCCTCACCCCGGGGGTCACAGTTTTACATAGGCTTGTATAGGGAAAAACTGAAAAAATCTTCTTCTCTGGAACCACATGGCACGGAGCTCTCAAGTATTACATGTAGCATCAGCTTATGGTCCTCTACTTATTTTTTAGCTCACCTGAGCCGAAGGCTCACAGGTGAGCTATTGGGATCACTCTTCGTCCGTCGTACATTTTGGGGTTCTGATTTTGATCACTTCAGATAAAATAGGAAGTCAAAATGTCAAATTGAAGATGAGTTTTAAGGCCTTCATTTATGCATGAATTAATAAATGATTAACTTGTTTTACTATTTAAAAAATCATTGCTAAATATTTACACTGAAACACTTTCTAATATCTAGCCATGGAAGTGTCTAAACTTAATGACAGAACTTTTTTTTTTGATGGTTAAAGCATTCTTTCAAAACAGTCCTGTATTTCAATATCCATTTTCTTTTGTTTTATTAGTTTTGGTTCATTGCGGTCGATTTCGGTAAATATGCCCTGCGCATGGGCAGAACGCCATCTTTGCAAATTTACGCATGGTAAGTTCTGTTTTAGGAAACACACGGATAAATTTTGGGTTTTCTGCTACAATTTGAATAATTTCCTGTTATATACTTAATTGTGTCATGAAGATGAGTATCCTGCCTTTTCGTATCGCAGTTCGGCAAATCTTCTTGTTTATTCTAAAGACGACGGTCGACAAAATGAAAAAGGACGAACTCACGAAGATCGGAAGAACGAGAAAATTGTGAAAAAGACGACATATAATTATTGTTTGTTTGTTATTTATCCTATCAAAGATTGTATATAATATCTAACCCTGACCTTATTAATAATTTTTTACAAAACCATTTTAGAAAATACTTTATTCATGTTATTGGAGAAATTCGTGTTGGTTAGTGAAGGAAATGGGCCTGTTGATCACAGTGGGTGGGGTATGGTGGTTAAATTGTAATGTAACTTAATGATTCGCATTTGCAATTGTCGGCTTTCAAATAGTCTTTCATATTGATAAGAATGCGTTTTGGTAGTTTGTTCTTGATTTTCCTCTTATACCAAACATTCATTCTAAACCATGTCCCAGTTGATTATATGTTTGGTTCTAGTGATTTTCGGTGCTATGCTGGTTGGGTGAATTCCCAGGGGCCGCTACGGTAGCCAGACAGGACTGATAATGAAGGCCACAGACATATTAATAAACATATAGGAAACTTCCTATCTTAACCAATGAAGTAACCAAAATATCACATGGCACCTTAAGGTGTTGCCAAAGTCATATTGAAAGTGAAAATGTGTAAAGTAAACAAGTGCTATTCTCAGTTATTATGGGGTCTAATCTATTAAAATTTCACCTAAAGACTCATCATGATTGACACAATAAGTTGGCATTGAATTTTTGTGAAATAACCAGTTTTAAGTATGATGTGCAAAAAGTAAGTTTTTATCCTAAAAAATCATGTTCTCATTCAAACATGTACTTTAGACCTTAAAACTTTGTCAAAAGATAGTTCCTCTATGATATGAGGTAGAAGGTGTTTTAGAATTATTATTTTTTACATGAGAAAGAAATTATAGGCAAAAAAGACTTTACTTCCTGGTTTATTGGCCTAAAATTCACAGAATATAGAGGTTTGTAGAGATTCAACTGCAGAGATTCTACAATGAATTGTTGCTTGTTGTTTTGCATAGTGGTAAACCGAATATTTATCTAGGTAGAAGGTGTTTTAGTTTTTTTAAACATGCCTTAGTTATGATTGAATTGTGATTTAAATCTTTGTTTACATGTTTACCTGATAGCTTCCGGTTATATACTTTTGACTGTGTCCAAAGATAGTGTATTGATTTTGGTTTTATAACATATTGATTGGATCCTTTAGACATATACTTCAAACTTGATAGAATAGACTTTGAAAAATATTATGCTTTTATTAGAAAATTTGGCTACTTTCACTTTCAACACAATTACAGGTAGGTATTACAGTACAGGTAAAACTAATCACTTTGACATCACCTTAACTTTTCCTTCTATCTCCTCTCTCAATTATTCACTGATTTTGATGAGAATACATTCAAACGATTCATAGTGAATAGAAAAATGGTATTATAATCATTTATGTTTATTTTGAAAGTAAAAAATTGTATAAAAAGATGTTTAAAGTTAAAAATGTCATCATTTTTCTCTTAAAAATCAAGGTTTTGACATAGACAAAGTTTCCGTCAAACTCCTTTTTTGCTCTAAATGTAAGAGAAAGAAAAATACTATCATTGGAAAGAAAATTAAATTTGTGATGGTATTTGGCATGAATGAACCTTGTATCTATAAAACCCTTCATAATATGTATGTTTAAAGTTGGGAAATAATTTGTGAAATTTTCGCACTGTGCCACTTGAAATTTAGATAATTTTCGTAGCGTCCAATCTATTTGTTATTATGTCTGTGTGAAGGCCTATCATGCAATTAGCGTCTAAGAATATCTACCTTCCACCTCAATTTCTATCCATTTTTACTATTTTTTTCTTCTCATTTTAAATTCATTGTTAAGTATATTTGATATTAATTAATGTGCAACCAACCCGCGTTGTAATCGTCAATTATGACGGGAAAGTGTAGCATACACTACAGGTACAGACAAAGTTACCATTGTTTATAAACCTAAAGCCTAGTAAAGGGACAATGTCTGTAACTTTTAGCTTATAAAACACAAAATAATTACGTTGACAAACATTACGCACTAACCATTATTTAATATATATAAAAAATTCAAAAAGCTGTACACTCGCAGGTAATAATAATTGAACGTCACAATAGTCGAGCTCGCTCCCAACCAAGCTAAATGGGCCAGATGTATTGTGTAAGACATACTTTATATGAAACCTAACGCGCTAATGGATGTCCCGTGATCAGCACAAAACAATTATTTACAAATATTTTTTTTTTTCAACTCGCGAATGTTGATTTCGGTTATTTGCCTAGACCATTTGTCAAGAACATGTATGCGATTAACCGGAGTATTCGAATAGCCGAAATTTAACATTTTGTACATGTAGCGGTGCACGTTTCTACTTTCGTTTTACTGTTCTGTTAATACTTGCATAGAAACTCCATAAAAGCGAGTTAATTCTATGTATTAAAGATGTTTAATAGGATTAATATTGTGCATATCCGTGTTGTGTTAACTGTTATTTGATAGATTTTATGCATATTTGTTTTCTTTCAACCTTGCTTCGCTTTGTTATGGTTTTTCGTATTAATTAGAGGGCTGGCGTGGCGCAGTCGGTAGCGTGGCGGATTTATAACCGGAGGCCCGGGTTCAATCCTCGGCTGGGGACGTAAACCGGGCGGTCCCGTGTATCGGTCTATCCTCCGAGCACGTTAAAGAACCATAGGAATTCATTTCGATAATAAGAGTAGGGCAGGTATCTTCCCCTCTCTGTGGGGCGGCCCTAACTAACATATACTGTGTTGATGAGCCGTTAAAAAACATTCAATTCAATTGTCGTGTTAATTACACAGCCGTGATAACACGAAGGCTTATTTTATTTTTCATTTATTAAGTAACCTCTATGGGCTTATCTCGGTGACAGCGTCAATCAATTAACAGTTGAAAAATACAGGTAAATTTGACTCGGTATGCAATTAGCCAGATATTCGTTATGTAATTATCCGGAATGTAACAAAAACCTATGCGATTATACCAGGTTTTATACATGCAAAAGAATACGAATGGTTTTGTGTTTCGAAACTTTGTGCAATTAACCGAAATATATATGCAAATTAACCGATATGCAATTAAAACCGATATGCAATTAAACAGAATTGACTGTACTACATACTTATCTCGGTCTTTCCTCATGTATACATCTACTGAATACATATCTCATATCAGACAGTTATTTGGCTATGCTTAATCTCTGCTTGACTTACGGACAGTGTCCGTTAAACGTTAAACCTAAGCAACTTTATTTTCTTGAAATTAATTCACAATTGAAGGAAATTGGCATGTTTGGGAAAAAATAAAAATGCTTTTATGTTGTGCTTGAGAACAACATTAATTTGAAAATGATCAATATAGAAAAATTATCAATACGTATAAACATCAAATAGTGGTCATAATTACATATTATCCTCGAGACAATTCATGAATAGGACGCCAAGTAAAAGAATTGTTATTTACATGCATGATTTCAGTCACAAACTACTTTGAAATGGAAGTTATCTACACATTTTGTGTGTGACATCCTTGAAAGTTGTGCACATGTTTGGGGTCATCAACTATATTGACCTTTGCATGTAAGGATTGCGGTGTAAATAAACTATATTGACCTTTGCATGTAAGGATTGCGGTGTAAATACAACACAAAAAGTTTATATATCAAATTGTGTTCGTTACATTTGGACAACAATTGTTGAACAGGCTGCAAAGTGAATTATAAACCTGTTTTTAAGACGTCCTTATAAAAGATAAGCACTTAAATAAGTAAAATAATGTTTTATGATTAGCACAATTTCTGTGTGTTCTTGGAAAAGCATTATTTTCGATACTTTGGGCGGACAGGACCTGTAACGAACCTCATCTACATTTTATCGGTATTTTTCTAACAGACAAAATATTGAAATCTTAAAGGGAATATAACGACAAAGCCAAACAATCTTTATTATTGAGAGTTCTGAAAATCTTGGAAAAGGGTGAAAGAATTATCAAAATCGGATGATAAACAAACTATATATGATTGTTTGTAGGTTCTGTTGAATCGAAAGGAAGCCGCCATTTTTAGAGCTATGACATCACAGTTCTAAGTGACCATATATCGAATCTTGATAAATATGAAAATTTACTCATTTATAACGAAAACAAGGTAACTGTATGAAGAATATGTATAACTATTAACAAATGACAATAGTGCTTTATATGACTAGTTTGCAGATATTTGAAATGATATTTATCAATATTTCATATCTGGTCATATGGAACTATGACATCATAGTTTTCAAAATGGCGGCTCCCATATCAAATTTAGAACAACCTTCAAATGGTCATATCTTTTTTGTTATCATCCGATTTTGATAATTCTTTCACCTTTTTGCAAGTTTTCCAGATCTCTCAATAAAAGAGATCATTTGGCTGTGTCGCTACATTTCCTTTAATATGGATATATTCATATGATGCTTTTATCTTTTGTTTTGACAATTGAACTTGTACATGCTGATTTATTTCCTCGAAAACGAGTGTATTATGGATGTTTTCAAGACGACCACTTATGTTACAAATTTCATTCAATTTATTGAAAAAAATTGGAAGAAAGCTAGCAATAAAAGAATTCAAAGATTTTCTTTATAACATGTTCCCTATGATTTATCTCCGTATACATTATAAAAAAACAGTATGTACAAAGAATATTGGTCTATAGATAGCTTACGACAACATTACAATTGCAATATACTCAACTTGCCTTAATCCACGAACGGAAAAACTTCCCCAAATACCCTTCCCGGGACTCCCGGCACCAAGGGCGCCGCCAAATACACCCGCACAAGCAAGAGTCACACAGAGTTACGTCCTCTTTCCGTCGTGGCGTCATCGGTAAGAAGGCGAAAAATCGACGGTCTCAAAATATTTGTTCTTTTTCCACGTAACAAATGGTTTTAATTGTTTTATTACTTTAATTTTACTTCCCACCATATGTTATTTTCTTACGAGTTTATAACCGTTCTTGGTGTTTCTTACACCTATTTTTGTTTCTTTACGCCGTTATTTCAGACCGCATTTCGTAAACAAAAACACATGCGATCTAATTCCGGTTTACCAACCTTTGTAAATTTTATCGGTATTATGGCTGTTAACTTCTATTAAGAGTTTGAATTTGACACTGGAACATAGGCAGTACTTGCTTCGGCAGTATATATATTTTACCTTTCCTACTCGTGTCAATACGCCAGTAAATAGTTTTTCTTCTTATATTGTTGGGTTTGTTGTTTTGTTTGTTATATGATTACAGTTGGTGCATTTAAACCACCTTCTGCTGTTATTCTCTTATATTTCAGTAACAGCAATGTATGTGTTTTCAGTCACTGGTTGGCTAGACCTGGCCCGCAGAAAAAGGCCCTTGGCCCTTCTGTGTCTCAGAGCTACCCTTCCAAAGTGACCTAGTATCTAGCCCTTCCTAGTTAAAGGTTGTTTGCCAGATACTTCCTGGGTTGGGGAATGCCAACCAAAATGAACTGCTCGTCATATCGACCTTCTGAGGTGTATGGCTCCCAATCCAGGCCCGAACTCACATACATGTAATATAGACGGGTCCTGCTCCAGGTGAAAGCAGTGGAGACAACCTAAATGAAGGCTACTCGTCCTTCGGAGCTCAATAGCCGCTTAGCTCAGTCAATGACTATCGACTATCTCGCGCTCACTAAAGAAAGTCCCGTACCCCACCCACTCCTGCTCCAAGCCACCAGGTAGTGCGGGGGTCACGCCGACTCCAAACTCTCTGCCTCATGGGTAATCTGAAGGTTCTCAGAACACATTCTATTCACTCCTCCAGGTCACCTTTCAGAGAGTCAACACACAGAGGGCGGTCTAGGAGCAACCGTCACCTGTCTAGAGACAGCTCAGGTAATTCTTCCCAGATGAATTATGATATACCTTATATAAGCACGGCCCAGGGCCGAAAGGGTATTCTTACTGTATTCAATACCGCTGTTATGGTTAGAGCTACCTAAGGAAGCATGTAGTTTCTTCTGAAGGTCTCTGCTATTATAAAAACCAGACTAGTAGTCTTGAGGAAAGCTAAATACGACTTCTTTCTCTGGTATGGGAAGAGGACTTGGGTTTCTGTGTTGGTACTCGCATGTAAGGGGAAATTTCTGTCATGGGTCACATTTATCTGTTATTATAATTTCTTACGTGTTGTATTATCACAGATTGAATAGAATAGAATATTGTATTGTAATATTCATAACAATGTGAACATGACAATGAACTAACAGGAAATCAAATCATATGATAGCAATTTAGATAAAGATATGGATTAGCTGTCAGGATGACCGAGTGGTCTAAGGTGCCAGACTCAAGGTAATACCTTCACAAGCGAGTGTTCTGGTCCACGACTGTAGGCGTGGGTTCAGATCCCACTTCTGACACATACTTTTAACATACAAGTAAAATGTGTAAGGGACACTTTCCTTGTTCTTCCTTTTCAGTGTTATGTCAGAAACACTTACCAACAATAGGACAGAGACCTCTTTAGGAAATCATACTTTCCTAGATGGTGCTCTCGAATGGGATAGGCTTTTTTATTTTGATACGGAAGTCATACCTTCCTACTAACAGGGCGCTCTTTCAGGCTGAAGGAAATGATAACCATTCCAAGAGTGAAGTTATCTAGTAGCCGGCTGGTTAGACAGAAAATCTACAATCAGAGAAGGTAAATTATCAACGTCTTATCTCTGATTCTGATTTAATAGCCTTCCTGGAGGTATTCCTTCCTCAAATAGAACTTATTCTTTTGTCGAACAGAATCACCCTATTTTCCAAGTTGTTGTAACATTTGTAAACACTTCTTAAGCATTGTCTACATATGTTCTCGATTTTAGAACCTTATTGAATGCTTTTGTATCTTTTGAATAACTCTGCGTTTACTAAAAATCGTTAAGAGTATTTAAATTTAAAGTATTCTCCTCTCGTGGTTTTACTAATACCCACTACAGGAGTGTGATACCTGTCTTTAACTAAAGATTCTTAGTGAATTACTTTTGTTCTTTTCTGTCCTTATGGACTTAACTACAGAACTAGTTTTGCAGGTAACCTCGTTAGAAGTCGGTACCTACTGTCGAGGTCCGTCGCAAGAATTGATGATTTTAGTGACTACGGCTTCTGCGTCATGGTCTAATGATTATGGTAAGTATTCATGACCTTCGCCATAGCGTTCATAGATTTCAGCGTTAATTGTAGCCACAGTCTTAAAAGAAGTAAATCAGTTTATTTCTTTATGTATATTGTTTTCCTTTATCAGGACACCTAATTCAACTTATGCTATCGCCATGTTGAGTACTGTTTGTGGCAGGACTAATAGAATTCAGATATAATTATTTTATATTTATCCATGTTGATATTTATCCATGTTGCTGTTCATATTTTTATGTATGACAAGTAACTCCGCAACTGTTTCCTGCCCTGGTTACGGTTTAGTAGATGATTATTGCGGGTCTATGGGTTATGCTCATCAGACTTGCAGGTATATGAGCATTTATTTTATTTAGCGCCGGTAGTATTTATATCAAGAGGTGTCATTAAGAGGTAGGCAGGTAATTCGCCCTGCTACTTAGACTTTTCTACCCGGCTAATATGAATACTTTTACTAATATTGTATACTAGTAACTATCAAATACCCGGCTACTTTGCTCTGTGGGCCTCTTACTTGAAAAGTTAATGATATCTATGTATATCACCACTTTTTTGAGGTAGGTTATATTAATTATATTAATTATTTACAGTGGCAGATGCTGTTTTATACAATTGCACATGCAGTTGCTGGCTGAGTCTTCCTTTTGCTGGTAAGTTGATATGGGGGACTCCCGTGGCTGAGTGGTTAGTCTCTTACTTGATATCACTGCCACTCACCTCTGTTTTATAATGGTGTCCCGGTTAGCTCAGTTGGTAGAGCTTTCGCCCTGTAATGGAGGAGTCCGGTTTTCGTGTCCCATACCAGCCACTAAGACAACTGGCATCTTGTTTTATTGTGGATATTATGATATACCTTATATCTCATTGTTTGTGTTTCTTGTGAAATATCGACAATGACGTAATGCCGCTGTTGACGTTTTGTCATCTCTGTTTTAGCACATTATGTTTTGCTGCTTAAGTATCAAGGTGAGAGTACATAATAAATTATTAATAGAATTATTTTTGGTTTGTCGTTAATATAGGAAATTTCTTCTGAGAAAGAAACTTATTTTCACCAGAGCCTTAGCACGAGTGAATTATGCGTGTTTCCTCACTTAAACACCTGCGGGTTTTTGGGATTACCCTAGGGTTGATTACGATCTCCTTCTGTACCGCTTAGATCTCCAAGCAGTTTCAGTTCGGAGTAATCGGCTTCAAAGCTGCTATCCTCAACCCTACGTGGGTTTGTTCGCGGTTCCTCTGACTAAGCCTTGTCTGATGGAGTTCTTCGTCATTCATCTCTTACCTCTGGGGTTGCGTTCCTTGTGTAGCTTATTAGATGCGGTTGCAGGACATTACACTCCCTTTCTTGCAGCTAAGGTCATTGTCCAGATTCTAGATTCCTTACCCCTCTCACGTCTCCATACAGTCATACAGTTAATGGGCTGTAGTGCCAGGGTTCGTTCTCCATTAGCCCTAAGAGTACTGATGATAGTTGGCGTATTTGTTGTTCATACCCCCCTGTTTAGTATTGCTAGAACCAGGATACATTCTCCTTGTTTTCTATCAGTTTAGAGAGTAGGTCTATCAGTATGAGTAAGTTCCTAACATTATGTAGGCTATACTATTTTTAGGCCCGGCTTCTAATCCGTACATTAATTATGCCATAAGAGCCGGACTTCTCTCTTTGAAGTCTTTCCCTCAGGCAGTTTGAGATACATCTGGCATCTATTTAATTATTGGTTCTATATGCCACATTCGTATGAAAACACAGTTTCTTTTCGGCTAGATCTTTTTCTTGAACACAAATTTGGGGGTGCATGCATGTGCACAGCCACATTCAAGGTGACATTCTGCCTTGGTCAGAACAAAAGGGGAGTGCATGCCCGTACACAGCCACATTCAAGGGGACATTCTGCCGTGGTCTAGGAGTTTCGTAGAGTTGCCCTAAATGCAGGTTAAGGATCTCTCAGTTTGGCCTTAGTAAACCTAAAAGTTGGTTCTTATGGGCCACATGGAAGTTGTTTTTCACTAACTAGGTGTGTTGCCCTAAATAATTAAATTCTGTTATTATTATTTTAATAGGGTCTCCCCTTTTTTCTCAGCACTTCTGTCCATCTTGATTTCTTCACCACTGCGGTAACCCCTAAGCGGGGTTACCAGGATTTACAGTCTACCTCTGTCACTATGATTCATTCCAAATCAGTATGCAACCTCACGTTTGTCGATTCAAACTACATCTTCAGACTTCAGTTTCTGTAATAGTTGCTCACATAATTGTACCTCTAGGAGGTCCTTCACTGGGTTACTCTGAGGTCACAGAGGTTTAGCTGGTCAGAATAAGTGTAACGCAGTTTTTGTTTACACTTCCACCGTAGTCGGAGTTGGGTTTTTCTTGTCCCCCACTTTGAGCTTATATCACTCCCTTCTTTAGTTTAGAATACTTAGAAGTTAAAGTGGCTCTTTTTGGCCTCCTGTTTGACTTCTGTTCGCCGGCCCTCCTTTGAACCGTTCGGTTAATCTTAGATAGACTACCCTTTAGACTATCTTTCTTTTAGCCTTGTGGCTCAGATTTAGTGAGCCCATTCTAGGAACTAAAGTATCATCAGGCTCATGCTACTAAAGGGATCTCGTTAACCCCTTCTAGAGATATTCCAGTAACAATCTGTTTGGTTTTGTCTGGGTATATACCTAATTCAATTCCAATAAGGCTGCTCAAGTCAGAGCCTTTATTTTTCTTAAAATTCACAAATTATTTGTTAGATTCTATCTTTAATTATTTTCACTGGGTCCAGTTCTTACTACCCAGTCAGTCATGGGGTTGTGCTGCTCTACCAGTTAGCTGACTCGGCCTTGCCCAAGTCTGTAACTTTAGGCATACAAATCAGTTGCAGTTTTAATTTTTATTTACTTATCTTGGTTTGTAAGCACTTCATACCACTATGTTCCAAAATGTGTTTGGTTTATACATATTGTATTGTTTATAGTTATCTATGTTTCACACAGTTATCTTGTGTTCATAGTTCCATTTACAGCTCAGTTATGAAGCTGTTATTGTAAGTATTGAATCAAGGGGTCGATACTTATTTAGATGATCAAGTAATAGTAGAAATTTCTGTTCCATGGATTAGCTTGAAATTGCCGATTATGATTTTAGATGGTGGTGGACTTATTGTCCCTGAACGAATTGAAGGACTTATGAGGATGCCATATTCACCTTGTAACGTTCATCTGCCCATCTAAGAAGTTTTAGAGGCTCCTCCTACTGGCTGTATCGCCAGTCAGGATCCCAGATTACGCTATGGTGAGTGTAAGTTGCTTGTGTTCATGCTCTCGTCTGCTTTAATTTCTTGTAATTAGAGCAGGTTTGATCGTGCTTTGTTACTTGTTGTTCAGAGTTGTTCAAATCCCCTTTACATATTCGGGCACTCATAACAGGTTACATTGTACCACCCCAGCTCATTGTGTTAAAGTCGCAATTGTAATGTTGTCGTAAGTTATCTATAGACCAATATGAAATTTTTTGTTAATTTTAATATTTGTCTATTATACTTACGACAACATTAACTACCCACCCCTCCTTAAATTTAGGACTTATTTGCGGAAAG
The DNA here is from genome assembly GCA_037043455.1 of Cyrtodaria siliqua. Taxonomy (NCBI): domain Eukaryota; kingdom Metazoa; phylum Mollusca; class Bivalvia; order Adapedonta; family Hiatellidae; genus Cyrtodaria; species Cyrtodaria siliqua. Next base: position 32,088 of record JAWPHD010012856.1, read on the forward strand.
AGGACGTAACTCTGTGTGACTCTTGCTTGTGCGGGTGTATTTGGCGGCGCCCTTGGTGCCGGGAGTCCCGGGAAGGGTATTTGGGGAAGTTTTTCCGTTCGTGGATTAAGGCAAGTGGAGTATATTGCAATTGTAATGTTGTCGTAAGTATAATAGACAAATATTAAAATTAACAAAAATTTTCAATTTTTTGTTATACATTGAAAAAGGTAATTATTTTCAAAAGCTTAACTACACCACATTTTGCCCAGTATTGAATTACTACACTTTAGCAATGAAACCGTAATATCTAAACGAAACTTCTTTGATACATTGACCTAGGTGAGAAGATCCCTATTTTTAGGGGTGGGGGGTAGTGGGGTGATGGTCATTAGGTCAAAGGTTAAGGTTACCATGGCCTTATATAGAAATGCGCATTCCGGATGATATTAAACTCAGAACGCATATAGGTGAGAGGAGGATTCCAATTGTTTTTGGGGTCAAAGGTCAAGGTCAACTTGACTTTATACGGACATATGCATTCCTGACGATAACTTGGAAACCATTACAGCAACACCTATGAAAATTCATAAATACATTGCCCTGGGTAGGAAGAGGAATCCATTTGTTTTTATACTCGTGCAAACACAGTTTGAGAGATGGTTAGGAGTCGGTGTGTGGTTGGTTTTGGTTTGTCCCATTTTATGTTTCCGCTCAAAAACTCAAGTATTTCAGGCCTTTTTCTACTATTCTCACGGGTCGACTATCGGACCCGTTCCCAATGCCAAATATAGTTGTTTTTTTCCCAATTCTGAAATAAAATTCCCCTTCCTAGTCCACAGGACGAGGACGAATTTAAGAAAGAATTAAACCTTACAAAATCAAATTTACAGTACGTGCGTGAAACGTTAGAAAAACAGCTGAAATATTACCAGGACGCTCTCAAATTGAAACCGAAAATAATAAATATCAACAGTCGTGACGTCACGCGGTTTAGTCTAATATATTTCCCAATCACGGAATGCGTTCGTTTTGGGGTCGTTTATAATAACGGGACGTGGAACTACAACGTTTTGTGAATAATTGCAAGCTAATCGGGAATGATGTTTATTTAACGTTGATGAATAACAGTGAACACTGTTATAGTTTTTGAATTAATTTTGTATTTTAGTAGTAAGTTGTAGTTAAATGTTTATGTGTTATATAGAAATGAAGAACACGGTTGTAGTTTCAATGCTTTATTGCAAAATATTTACAAAGTCCGGTCAAATATACAAATGTTTACAAGGAAATACTATAAAAATAACAATATTTAAATCATGTATCAAAAATATTAAAACAACCTGATATTTATGTACAACTAACTTATGAAAATACCCAATTTGAGGCGTAAAGCGATTAATTTTTTTCCCAATTGGGCAATTTTCCCAATTTGTCCACGGTCTTTTTCCCAAAATGGGCAGAAAAAGGCCTGTATTTATTATCCAATCTTCACTAAACTTGCTGACAGTGTTTATTGACGATAATCAGGCAGATCCCGCTGGTAACGCCGGAGTTACGACCCTTTGATTGTTTATTGACGTAATTGCCGGTTTCCGATCAATAACTTATGTATTTATAATCCAGTCTTCATCGGCAGAATGTCTCAAGTTAGATAACGAGCCGGAAACGCCGGAGTTATGGCCCTTCTTTTTTGTTTTGAGTTATGGCCAGTTGTTTATTATGTTGTTATGTCCCCCATACAATGGGAGACATTGTTTTTAGCTTGGATGTCTGTCTGGATCTCAGTTCGTCACAAGTCGTGTCCTCTCCATATCTCTTAAACCACTTGAGGGATTTTGGAATAACTGCACAAATGTTCACCATATTGAGACAACATGCAGAGCGCAATTACAGCCATGCCTTTAAGGTCAAGGACACAGAGGTCGAAAGTCATATGCACTATATGTTGTGTCCTCTTCATATCTCTTGAACGGCTTGAAGGATTTCGTAATTACTTGGCACAAATGTTCACCATATCGAGATGATGTGCAGAGCGCAACTTTCAGCCAAGTCTGATCAAGGTCACATATAAAGATCGCAGGTCATGTAATATATATTTCTCTTGAATCGTTTGAGGGATTTTGAAATAACTTTACACAAATGTTCACCATATCGAGACGACGTGCAGAGCGCAACTTCCACGTCTGTTGAAGGTCACACTTAGAGGTCGACGGTCATATGCACTATATTTTGTGTCTGCTCCATATCTCTTGAACCACTCGAGGGATTTTGCACAAATGTTCATCATATCGAGATTATGTGCAGAGCGCAACTTCCAGCCAAGTCCGGTCATGGTCACACTTAGAGGTCTAAAGTCATATGCTCTATATTTTGTTTCCGCTCCATATCTCTTGAACCGCTAGAGGGATTTTGAAATGACTTTGTACAAATGTTCACCATATCGAGACGACATGCAGAGTGCAACTTCCAGCCATGTATGTTGAAGGTCAAGGTCACACTTAGAGGTCTAAGGTCATATGCACTATATTTCGTGTCCGCTCCATATCTCTTGAACCGTTGGGTGGATTTTGAAATAACTTGGCAAAAATGTTCACCATATCGATATGACGTGCAGAGCACAACTTTCAGCCACGTTCATTCGAGGTCAAGGTCACACTAAGAGGTCGAAGGTCATGCACTATATTTCATGTCCGTCTTTATATCTCTTCAACCGCTTGAGGGATTTTGAAATAACTTGGCACAAATGTTCAACATATCGAGACGACTTGCAGAGTGCAACTTCCAGCCACGTCCGGTCAAGGTCACACTTAGAGATTGAAGGTCGTAGGCACTATATTTGTGTCCACCCCATATCTCTTAAACTGCTTGAGGGATTTTGAAATAACTTCGCACAAATGTTCACCATATCGAGACGACATGCAAAGGGTATCTTTCAGCCAGATTGGTTCATAGATTATGGTGGCGGGGTGGAGGGGAGACCTATTTTACCGATTTAAGTCTGAGGTTAAATGAGTCTAGTTTGTCTCTTTAGAGATTCAATGTTTCCAATTGAAAGCAGTGTTGCAGGAGTATTAATCACCTTCAGTGATAGTTTTAGTTGTGTCAATAGGTCAAGGTCGCCATCATCTTATATGGAAATACACATTTTCCATTGACCTTGTCATATTTGACTTCACACATTAGAAATGCTATTAACATAACCATACTAACCCAATGAAATTGATTGTAACTATCTTTGTCAAATAAATAGGTTTAACCTAAACTAACATAAGTAAACGGGTGTATAATGCCTGTTAGGCGGCACTCTTGTTTGTTTGTGGGTCAAGGTCATATTGGTATGACACCTAAAAAATTGTAGCAAGCAGACATTCGTTTTTAACAGACATTTCTATTTTAGATTCATAATGCCTAGACGAAAGAACTGGAAAAAGTCATTGGCGAAGAGTGATGGGGAAAGAAGGGTTAATCTTCCCTCTAAAAAGACGGTTAATCTTCCATCCAAAAAGACAGAAAAAATGGTTAATCTTCCATCCAAAAAGACCAAAGCCATCAGCATTTTTGCTGACAAAGAAAATGTTGAAAAAAACTTACAAAGTACCAATCAAAACATTGCTCAAAATACCTCTCAAAACATTGCTCAAAGAACCAGTGAAGACGTTGTCGCTCGAAGTACCACTCAGCAAGTTGTTGCTCAAAGAACAGAAAAGTTTAACAGTGTATCGATTTTACAAGGGTCTTTCAATCAAGGAGATGACAGATTTTCAGAAATTTCTCGGGGAAGTCAATGTACAGCAAATGCTCTTACAGCACTTTTATTTGCAAAATATTCAAATCTTCATAGCTCTACAGCTCTTGAAGATGTTCTGAAATTTGGAGATAATCTTTATTTACAAATAGTAACAGATTTGAAAATAAGTAAAAGATATGTCAACAATTTATTGTGTTTCGAGGATGTTCCTCCTTGTGTAGAAATATTTTCTAAGCAAATTCATATTAGAAAAGGTGATATCATCAGTGGATGTGCAATTACTCGGTTTGAAAATAATGATCTACCAACCCTGCACAATGCTTTACAGACAGTTTTAGAACAGGTGTCATCTGTCCTTATAATAATAGGTTCAATATGCTCTGCAGTGTTTGTCCATGAAGATTTGTTTTATTTCTTTGATTCTCATTCGCATGGAAGTGATGGTTTGTCTGCACCAGATGGGACTGCATTGTTGATTTCTTTTGAGAAGCTTGTAGACTTAATTGCTTTTATGTATGCGTGTTATGAAAGCATGCTAATTGACTTGTCTTTCCAATTTGATGTAATGCCGTTGTCTTTTGTAGAACGGGAAGAGATTGCAAAAAGTTGTTACTCTGTCGAAAATACTACAAGTTTAATAGATCAGTATTTCAAAGATCAGTTATGCAAATCTGTGGAAAAGTCATCTGAAAGGGAAATTGCATGTTCACGGATCCCAGTTAAAAGGACAGAATTAAGTGCTACCAGGAGAGGTAATCAAAGAATGGCTGAAAGCAAATGTTTGAAAAGTAACATTGAAATAAAAAAGAGAACCAGCTATAATAAACAAGATCCTTTCAATGAAGGAAACTGTAAATCTCAAAGAAAAATGCTTAAGAAGACAGAAAATGTCTCCCAGTTGAAAGCAACAGATAGAAAGTTGTACATGAAAAACTATATGAAGTTAAAAAGGGAAAATAAACTGTACAGAGAGAAAGAGCTTAAAAGTAAACAGCTAGCCAGAGAAAATGACCTGTATAGAGAAAAAGAAAAACGACGTGAACTCGGAACCAAACGTTCAGCTAGACAAGATGTGCAATTTAGAGAAAAAGAAAAACAACATGAACTCAGAACTAAACGTTTAGCTAGACAAAGTTTGCAATTTAGGGAAAAAGAAAAACAACATGAACTAAGTACCAAACGTTCAGCTAGACAAGATGAACAGTTCAAAGAAAAAGAAAAACAAAGCAAACGTTCAGCTAGGCAAAATGTACAATTTAGAGAAAAAGAAAAACAACATGAACTCAGAACCAAACACTCGGCTAGACAAGATGAACAGTTCAGAGAAAAAGAAAAACAAAGCAAACGTTCAGCTAGACAAGATGTACAATTTAGACAAAAGAAAATACAGCATGAAGTCAAAAGCAAACGTTTAGCCAGAAAAGATATACAGTTTAAAGAAAAAGAAAGAGAAACCAAACGTACAGCCAGGGGAAATCAAAATTTCAGAGATGAAGAAAGAAAGAAGGAGCTTATTTCAAAGAAAAATGCAAGGAAAAGGCCAATAGTTTGGAACGAGAACGTGTACTGAAAAGACAATGGAGGTCATGCAAAAGAAACAAAATGCCTGAAGTAAATAGGGACAAACATAGAAAATCAATGAAACGGAAGACTGATGATTTTAGAAATGAAGAAGTCAGTGCTGTAAAGAAACGTAAATATGGCAGAATTATTGAAGAGTGCATTGAATTGTTTCATGATAAAATTGCAGTTGGTCCTCTCTATGTATGCTCTTGTTGTCACCAGACTTGGTTTAAAGAAAGTGTAGTTAGCACTGATAATCTACACACTGCAATGAAGGAAGCATATCTCACAGGGTTTACATCAGTTAATGGAAAAGAATGGGTTTGTCATACATGCAATTCATCGTTACGTGAAAACAAAACTCCTAGGTTAAGTCGAGCAAATGGAATGAAATGGCCTGTAAAGCCAAATGAGTTGAAATTGTTTCCACTTGAGGAAAGATTGATTTCACTAAGAATTCCATTCATGCAAATTAGAGAATTGCCAAGAGGAGGTCAGTACTCTTTGAAAGGGAATGTTGTTAATGTACCAGTTGATATTCAGCCTACTGTCACTGCTTTACCGAGACCGCTCGATGAAAATGTAACTATAGCTGTGAAGTTGAAACGAAAAATTTCTTTCCAGTCTTGTGCATTTACAGAAAATGTAAGACCATTGCGTGTTCTTGTTGCTCTTCATTGGTTGATGAAGCATAGCACTTTGTACAAAGATTCAAATGTTGATATAGACCAAAACTGGATAAAGCAGGTTACTGAAAGTGCGGAAGATGTTGTAAAGGAATTTGTTTCTGGAACTGAAAGAGAAAATGTCAATGAGGCATCTAATAACATTACTGAACAGATTGTGAATTTCCAAGACAAATCTTCATCATTGGAAGTAGATTCAGACACTGAAGATGCAGCAGTTGAAAATGTTGGTAATATAGATACGTTGTTGAATGATGAAAATGAACAAAACAAATCAAATCAAATATACACTTTCGCACCTGGTGAAGGTCAGCATCCATTAAGCCTTTATCAAGATGTAGATTCAGAATATCTTTGTTTTCCAACTATCTTTTGTGGACAAAGGAGAACTGAGAACAATGAGAGACTAGTACCTGTACATTACAGTGATGTTGCAAAATGGGAACTAAGAAGTATAGATAGACGGGCTGCCCAAAGTGTTCCAAATGTATTTTTCAAATTGAAAAAAATACAATTAAAACAAATAAGTGATAAGGTTCAGCTAGCTCTCCGAAGATGTAAAACAGAAGGGAAAACAAATACAGCAGCTGAAGCTCGTGATCCTCACATTACTGAACAGTTTATTAGAAAAGATGAAGGTTACTATATATTTAGGCAATTGAGAAACTCACCAGCATATCTAGAAACGAGACAAAAAGATGTGTTTGCAATGATCCGACAACTAGGGTTACCAACATGGTTTATGTCTCTGTCATCTGCTGACTCGAAATGGACTGATTTGTTGAAAATGTTAGGAAAGTTGAATGACAATGTTGAATATACAGATGACCAGATTTCTAAAATGACATGGGAACAAAAGGTGAAATTAGTGCAAAAGGATCCGGTTACATGTACAAGGTATTTTGACCATAGAGTTCAGCAATTTATTGGGACTGTGCTCAAAAGTTGGCACGAGCCAATTGGGAAATTTGTTGATTTCTTTTATCGTGTTGAATTCCAGCAACGAGGTTCTCCCCACATACACATGCTAGTCTGGATAGAAAAAGCTCCAAAGTATGGTCATGATTCCAATGATGTAATTGTTGAATATGTTGATAAGTTTCTTACTTGTTCCACTAGAGAAACGACATAGCAGACTTGATTGCATTGCAGACTCACAAACATACAAAGACTTGTAAGAAAAACAAAGATAAGGAATGTCGCTTTGGATATCCTCTGCCTCCATTGAATAAAACAATGATTCTTGAGCCTCTAGATTCTGAAGCAGACAACTACAAAAAAACATATGTAAAACTTCAGAAAACATGGAACGAAAACAAAGATGACTACGATAATATTTCGTTCAATGAATTTTTAGTGTCAATTGTCAAATTGTGCGAGGAAGAGTATATTAAATGCATTCGTAGTTCACTGAATGGTCCCAAAGTCTTTTTGAAAAGAGAACCAAAACAAATGAGCGTAAATTTGTACAATCAAACAATTTTACGTGCTTGGAAAGCAAACCTTGATATGCAGTTTGTGTTAGATCCATATGCATGTGCTATGTACATTGTATCTTACATAAGCAAATCCCAGAGAGGCATGAGCTCATTATTAGATTCTGCCGCAAAAGAAGCTAGAAACTGTAACTTAGACCTGAAAAGACAAGTACGCCATATCGGAAATGTATTTTCTAATAGTGTTGAGGTTGGTGCTCAAGAAGCCGTTTACCTTGTCCTTCAAATACCACTTACAAAGAGTTCTAGAGAGGTTGTCTTCATCAATACCTCACAAGCAGAAGAACGTATTAGACTTATTAAGTCCAAGGATATTCTGGATGAATTACCAGCAGATTCAACCGATATCGTATCAGACAATATAATACAAAGATATTCAAGAAGACCAAAACAGTTAGAAAACTGGTGTTTGGCTGACTATGTTTCACAGCTAGAAGTGGTGTATCCAAAAGAATTTGAAAAAGTGGAAGAAATAAATGACGATGCTTTTGAAGATAAACCAGAACATCAAGAAAATGAATTTGGCCAAGATGATACAGTAGTGGTTTTGAAAAATGGCATTAAAATCAGAAAAAGAACCAATAAAAGGATTATCAGATATGTTCGGTTTAATGCAAAACATGATGAAGAGAACCATTTCAGAGAGAAACTGCTTCTTTTCTTGCCATGGAGAGATGAAAAAAAACTGTCGAACAAATCTGAGACATTCAAGGAACGTTATCTTGAAATGAAGCGTTTTGTTGATCATAAATGCAAAGAATACGAACAGAATGCTGAAGAACTTGAAGTAGCACTGCAACAGGCAATGGATGATCAATATGACGCTTTTGATGAAGTAGCACCAAGTGCACAACAAGAAAATGCAGATGCTGAAGATGAAGGATCTGTTGAATCTGAAGAAATTGTTTATTTCAATCCTGATAGAGTGATAGAACACAGAAATTATGACATTGGTATTGAACTAGGAACATCATGCGCACTTCCTAATGTAGATGAAAGTGGAGTTATTTTGTCGGATGAACATTATCGGGAACTTCTAAGAAACTTGAATTGCAAACAGCGTGAATTTCACAATCACATTGTTCATTGGATAAAGACAAAGACTGACCCCTTATTCACATTCTTGTCAGGTGGTGCTGGAGTAGGCAAATCAGTATTAATTAAAGCTTTATATCAAACATTGTATCGAATTTTGAATTTAAAGGAAGGTGAAAACCCAGATGACACTAGGATACTTTTGTGTGCATTTACTGGCAAAGCGGCTTTCAACATAAATGGTGTAACCATTGCTTCAGCCTTTCATAAGAAATATATGCAAAGCAATCATAATTTGAGTTGTGATGAACTGAACACATTCCGAATGAAGTATAGAAACCTTTCTGTCGTCATAATTGATGAAATCTCAATGGTTGGAAATGGATTACTGAACTTCATAGACCAGAGATTGCAAGAGCTGACAGGTACTAAGCGTACATTTGGCGGTGTTAGCATTATTGCTGTTGGAGACCTCTACCAACTTATGCCTGTTGGAGATTCATGGATTTTCAATGATCTTAAACGTGGAGCATTAGCATTAGCACCGAATCTATGGCAAGAACATTTTCGAATGTTTGAACTTGTTGAGATTATGCGACAAAAAGATGACATGTATTTTGTACAGCTCCTAAACAGACTTCGTCACAATGCACTGACAGATCAGGATAGACAAGAATTGAAAAATCGTGAAATCAATACAAGTGATGATAGATATCCATCTAATGCACCACATCTCTTCACAGAAAACAAATTTGTAGACGCTTACAATAAAGCCTTCATGGATCAACTAGTAGGACAGAAGATTACAGTACCATGCAATGATACACTCGTTTTAGGAAATATTTCCAATGAAAAGCAAAAAAAGCTCATAAATGCTATTCCTGATGATGCAAGTAAAACTGCAAATTTGATGAAAAATCTCACTGTTGCTGTTGGCATGATATATGACATTTCAGTAAATGTAAACGTTGAAGATGGATTGACAAATGGATCGACCTGTGAAGTTAAACATATTGAATACAAAATGCTTGAAACTAGTCGACCAAGCATAATCTGGGTCCAGTTTCATGATTCAAAAATTGGTTCTGCTACCAGGAAAAAGTTTTCAGAGAAAGGGTATTATACTGATGTAATACAAGCAATATGAACACCAATATTTGACATTGAGAGAACCTTCCTCTACAACTTCAAAACCTTTTGAAGAATACAGTTTCATCTCAAACCTTCTGCTGGCAAAACCATTCATAAAGCCCAAGGATGCACTGTTGATGAAATTGTTATTGATTTGTCCCAAACAAGGATAAGAAAGATTCCTCATATTCATTATGTTGCTTTGAGCAGAGTACGAACTTTAGAAAATCTTCATATACTGAACTTTAATGAACAGGCCCTCACAGTTGATGAAAAAGTTAATGTGGAGATTAGACGCCTAAGAGATTCAGCTAAATTAGAACTGTGTTACAATCCATTATATGAAATAGATTCATCTTTCAAAGTTGCATTCAGCAATGGTAGATCACTGTATAAACATTTCGAAGATGTAAGATATGAACCAAATTTATTGTCCGCAGATGTAATTGGCATAGCAGAATCTAGACTTTGTGACAGAGATTTAGACACGAATTTTAGCATACCTGGGTTTAATGTTCTCAGAAATGACCAAAACACACTTCTATCACGACCATATCATGGTTTGGTAATGTACCTCAAGCAAAACATAAATGTTGTTCAACAACAAAAGTACAGTTCTGATGACTTGGAATTCATATATGTGCGAATTTGTGAAGAAAATAGTAATGACGAATACCAACTCGTTGTCTTGTATAAATCACCCAAGTTCCAAGTGTGCAAATTGAAATCTTGTTTGATTGAAAACTTAGTGCCACTTATAGTGAAAAGCGTGAAAACCGTCATTATTGGAGATTTTAATATTGATGGCAATATTGAAAACGGACAGTTTCTTTCTTTCATGAATGACTATTGTTCCTGTACGCAAAAGCTGAGGCAGCATACTACAGATTATGGAACAATGATTGACCTTGTCTTCACAAATTGTCAAGTTTTGACAGGAGTCATAGAAACATACTGGTCAGACCACAAGATTGTGTACTGCTGTGTTGAAAGACAAAATCATTGAGCTCAAAACCCAAAACCATCTATAAGAGCACAACATTGCCAATGAATATATTTGTGATTATGTTTGATAAGTGCCACTAGAAGGAGAAGTAATAAATGAAGAATAATTGTTATTTTCCTTCTTTACTAAATTGAGTAAATGAACTGACATGATAATAACATTGCGCTTGCAATATAAATGCTGATTTAACACTATAAGAAGAGTGTTACAAATTCTGTAACTTTCGAAAAACCGCTTTGTTTTTATATCGAGTGTTTACCAAAACTATGATTCTCCCAAATACGTGTCTATTCATCTATTGGTAATTGATTACTCGGGAACCAGCCTACAGCGATAACTTTCATTTTAAAAATTAACACTGATGCCCCAGAACCAGCCAATTAGCAACTTAATATAGAGAGCTGTTTCTAGAACAGAGCCTATATTTATGTATATTTACTAAATGTTTATTATGCTAGTTCTGAATCAACACAGATGTAGTAAAAAACTTCTCCATATTTATCTCAATATAAATGGAGGATGAGCCAAGCATGTTCATTCCTGACAGGCGCTATATAACCTTTCATGTATTGGTGCGTTTTAAAACCCAATTCAATTCATGTAAAAAACTCTCAGAATATTGTAATTGAGATGGATTGATATTTCACTCCTTCAGTGAGATTTGTACAAGCATAAAAAACAATGCTATGCTATTTCACCAAATATATTGGTTGGGGATAAAGCCGTACCATACTGTACATTCCGTACGATAACGGGAACTATCGAAAATAACAGGTGCTCTGGTACCAATATTATCAAACCTACAATTGATGTACATGTATGAAGACAAACGATGTAGGTGATATATTTATATCATTTATGATAAAGCTTATCGCATGTATACATTTAAATATTGTTCGGGTAAAACACTGCACAACATTACAAAATGTTGTCCCTTACCTTATTGATATATTATACCGTACCATATAGTACATTCTGTCAAAGACATAATAAAACGATTCTGCTATAATTGCTTGTATTATATATAGAGATGTAAAAATACAAACGGATTTGCATACTTCTTAATTAACATCAAAGATATAATTAAACTTACATACTAGAAAATAATTAAATCCGTACATGCATCTATTTGTAAAGTTATACTAAATGATAACAGAATGTACGTTACAGTCTGATAATGGGAGGCTTTCATCACCAAAACATTGCTTATATTTATATCACCTATATACTATTTCGTTTTATTAACATTATTAAATCTGTAATATATGACGAGTGTTTTACATTAATTTTACTTCGTAAATTATTGGTACATGTATACGCTACAAGCTTCGATAATCTCCATACCCGAGCACCTGCTATGTCTGAAAGTTTTCGTTCTAAATACTACAGACAAATGGATGCTCAGCATCAACATTTTCTTGTACTTATCCGGAATGTACCCAGACAATTCAAATGTCTGGCAACAGTTTCTGATAAGAAGCTGTTACCAGACACGTGGCTTTTGTGCAGGTTTGGGTAGCTACCATCGTATGACCCCTCCACCAAAGGGCGAGGGGGTAAAACGGCTTTAGGCGTGTCTGTTTTAGGCTGATAGTACATATAGATTGGTGAAGTGGCTATTACAAACATGTAATATGTGTCATAACACCTGTACTTTTGCACATTTTGTTTTGGAATTTTAAAAGGTCTTCACTATAATGTACTTCCCAAAAGTAAACTTACATTTGCGTCACTGCATTGCATTGCAACGGGAATATCTGTGTGTCTCATGGACACATTTCTCATATAACATACTTATATGTAAATAAAAATTGCTTGTAAATATTTTCTAGTGTATATAATACAATATATGTGAACTTAAAAACTCATTTTTAATAGAAGTTTATTGAATAACAAATAAATATTTCCTTGTTATTTTTAAACCATACCATGGAATTTTCTTGATGTTTGAAGTCTGTTAAAATGCATTAATACTTTGTATAGAGTCAAATTTTAATTTTCATATATTGAAAAACAAATTATTCACAATTTAATAATTTGCATTTGTATTCATATGGTTTTAAATATTTCTTGTGTTAATATTATTTCACTTTGCTATTTGTATTGCTGTTGTATAATCTATTCTAATATGTTTTTCATTTATTACATTAGACTTTGATAAATAACATGTTTGTATTTATATGTCGTGTGCTGACTTAAATAAATATGATGTATGAAATTTGTGTGGAAAATAATCAAATCATTTTATGTAACTGTATACTACCATTGTTATTGCTGCAAGTAATTTGGAATACTGTATTACTAAACTCCACTTTCTTTGTAATATCCCCCGTGTGGTTGCCGGGTAGAATACATCCACTGCTAATCTAGCTAGAGACAGAGGGATAGGACCCCACCTTCATGTTCATTTTGTCATTTTTTTTATCATGCTCATTCAAGGTTTTCATCATGACACCGCGTATGGAAACGTGGCTCCATCGTAAATGGAGTGTCTACTATAGAATTTGCAGCAACTCTGCAGTTCTGCAAGACCTATTCTCCATATGTTATATTGATGTAAATGGAGGATAAGCCTGGCATGTTCATTCCTGTTAGGCGCCATATAACCTTTTATGTGTTGGTGCTCCCTAAATCCCGATTCTATGTGTAAACGTCCGATCAATCAGTGATTTTGTTTCTTAGTAGAGACATGTGTCAATGAAAGAAGAATAAATTGCTATGTTATCTTGTACATTGTTCTTGTATTTCTTTTCAATAATGTTTTTAAAAGAAACTATAGCATTTCAGCACGTTTTCTTTTCTCCAGGTACTACCATATTGTCAATATTTAATAGTACAGAATCTTGTATAATGTATATACGCATAATATGTTATTTACATTTTTTAATGATAATTCATATTGTATTCATCGTTTTAAATATTTGTGTCTTTGTTGCTTGTATTAATATTAAATATGCTATCTGTCTAGGTTTAAATGATTATAATGTCTGTATGCTGACTTAAAAATGCATCAATCTTTCTAGTGTATAAAACTATCAGTGAATTTTTTTCTTAGAGACATGGGTAAACGAAAGAACAATCTATTGCTATGTTATCAATTGTTCCAATACATTGTTCTTGTATTTCTTTTTGATAAGAGCCACATGATGTTGGACACATGTTTTTGAAAGAAACTATATTCTGTCTCTATATTTCAGCACTTTTTTTTTTCAAGTACTATCATATTTTAATTATTTAATAATACAGAATCTTGTATAATGTATATACATATATGTTTATGTATATTTGTTAATGATAATTCATATTGTATTCATCATTTTAAATATTCGTGTCATTGCTGCTTGCATTAACCCCTAACCCGCTACATAGTTATAATGGACTATTCTTTCTTTGAATTAAGACTGTTCGATTGGTACATGTATACACTACAAGCTTCGATAAAGGGATGTTTTGGGAAAATGACTTGATCAGCAGCCAGACATTGTACACCCTGATTAGCCTGCGAGTTACTCGCAGGCTGATCTGAGTTTACAATGGACGCAAAGGCTAGTATAGTCGTGCTTAGCGGGTTAAGGGTTAACATTAAATATGCTATCTGTCTAGATTTAAACGATGCCGACTTAAAAAAGGCATCAATATATTTAGTGTATAGAACATGTTTTGACAATAACCAACCCATTTTCTGTCACTGTATACTATCATTGTTTAAAAAACAAAATCAGGTGTGTTTTTTTATCTTTCTTATTCTAGTATGTTTATGTTTTTCCTCCATGAATAAGATCATTGTTCTCCTGTGATAAACAGTCAAAATTTGCAATAACTCTGCAGTTCTGGGCATGGGAAGGTTCTAGATCCATTCAACGATAGTATTTTGATGTAAATAGAGGATAGTTTTCCGTATATCATTAGAGCAAATACTTTCATACAATATATTGATATACATATGGGCAATATATTCTCTGCTACCTTCTTTGACATCATGATTGTGCAATTACTAAATACATTTGTTCAGAACAAACAATTTCAAAATTGTTTTTTTACTCAAATAATAATAGTGTGGTATTGAGATTAAAGATTAGTGTGCTTTGAATATAGTGCATATAGTGTCATAAAAATGACTGATTTTCGGATACAAGTTGTTGTTACAAAATGAGAGAATACAGCGTACAACTTCCATTGAATATGGTTCATACTTGTAAATAAGAGTGACATGTTCCCAAGAGTTGTTTCACTATACAAGTTGTTGTTACAAAATGAAATAAGCTAGAGAGAATACATTATACAACTTTCATTGAATATGGTTCATACTTGTAAATAAGAGTGACATGTTCCGAGAGTTGTTTCATTAAAATGTACATTTGTATACTAATAAGTGATACAACTGAAATGCAATAAACTAGAAAAGTAGTTGGAAATGGATTGCTGAACTTTATACCACCCAACATAAGTTTTGTATCATACGCAGTCTTGCAATTCATTGGTCATTAAGAAATTGATCATTAAGAATGATTAAAGAAGCAATTTCATCACTGTTGGCTACATGCAATCATTGTTATTTGTAAGGTTTAGGGATGTCAATGCCCATATGTATATTTCATTCTAAAAACGTCACTTGCCTATTTGTCTATTACGGATAAACTATTTATAACAAATCATACTTAGTGATAAACAGTCTGAATTTGCAGCAACTTTGCTCATCTTTTTCATCTCTATATAAATGGAGAGTGATACTGGTGTATTTATTTCTTATTTCAGTGCCAAATGACCTTTATGTTGATTCTCGGTAAAACTCAACTCGTTCAATTTAATAGAAATATGATGTATTACATGTCTGTCATTGTTTTATATGTATTTAATATATGTTTGCATTTCACTGCTGTATTACATACAGCATATTCATTTGTAAAACATGTACCTGTAACTAAAAACGATTAATATGTCATTAAATGCATATTCCGGTACACACAATAAATTGTTGATTTATTGATAAAAATCCAACTATTTTCCGAGATGGCATGTCCCCAAAAGGAACACACAAATATAAGCACAGCATACAATAGTCCTCACTACCGTGTCGTGGTCTAGTGGTAGAGCATCCGCCTTGCATGCGGCAGGTCCTGGGTTCAATCCCGGGCCGGGTCAGACTTCATAAAAATGGTACTAGTAGCTCCCTTGCTTGACGCTCAGCATATAAGGAATAGTTCTAGGACTGGACGGCCCGGTTCTTGAGCAATCTCAATCAAACTTTCACAGATTGTATATGACCATAAGTTTTCGAGAAGTTCAATAATGGGACAGTACTCAGGTGAGCGATATAGGGCCATCGTGGCCCTCTTGTTCATTTTATATACAACAGAAAGTTTTTGGAACTTACGCCGTTCTGATAACGTTAACCATCCTATTTCATTCATTAAATTAACAATAGATACCGAACGGGTAAGACCGGTCACAATACGTGCAGCTTCATATTGTATTTTTAGCTCGACTGATCAGAGATCAGCAGAGCTTATGCCGTGGTGCGGCGTCCGTCGTCCGTCTGTCTGTCTGTCCGTCTGTCCGTAAACTTTTTTTTGTAGCGACTACTCCTCTGAAACTACTGAATGGATTTTCATGAAACTTTACAAAAATGTTGCCCATGAAGTCTAGTTGATCCTAGCAAAAATTCATGTTGATGTGAAATCCAAGATGGCCGCCAAATCTAAAAATAGGTTTTTAAAAAACAAGTTTGTAGCGACTACTTATTGAAAACTCTTAAGTGATATTGATATGGGACTTTTTCTAAAATGATCAGCATGACATGTTGTTGGTCCTTGTCGAAAATTGTTTTGATTCGACGTTAAACATGGCTGCCAGCGGCCATCTTTGTTTACATAGAGTTATATAGTAAAAACTTGTAGCGACTACTCCTCTGAAACTACTTGGTTGATTTTCATGAAACTTTACAGGAATGTTGCTCTTAATGTCTAATTGATCCTAGCAAAATTTCAGGTCGGCCGGAAATTCAAGATGGCCGCCACTGCTAAAAATAATTTTTCAAAATACAAGTTTGTAGCGACTACTTCTTGAAAACTATAAGTGATATTGATATGGGTCTTTTTCTAAAATGATCAGCATGACATGATATTGGTCCTTGTCAAAAATCGTTTTGATTCGACGTTAAACATGGCTGCCAGCGGCCATCTTTGTTTACATAGAGTTATATAGTAAAAACTTGTAGCGACTACTCCTCTGAAACTACTTGGCGGATTTTCATGAAACTTTACAGGAATGTTGCTCTTAATGCCTTATTGATCCTAGCAAAATTTCAGATCGGCCAGAAATTCAAGATGGCCGCCACAGCTAAAAATAGATTTTTAAAAAATAAGTTTGTAGCGACTACTTCTTGAAAACTATAAGTGATATTGATATGGGACTTTTTCTAAAATGATCAGCATGACATTATGGTTATCCGAGTCGAACATTATTTTGATTCAACGTTAAACATGGCTGCCAGTGGCCATCTTTGTTTACATAGAGTTATATAATGAAAACTTGTAGCGATTACTCCTCTGAAACTACTTGACGGATTTTCATGAAACTTCAGACGAATGTTGCTCTTGATGTCTTATTGATCCTAGCAAAATTTCAGGTCGGCCAGAAATTCAAGATGGCCGCCATGGCTAAAAAAAGATTTTCAAAATACAAGTTTGTAGCGACTACTTCTTGAAAACTATTAAGTGATATTGATATGGGACTTTTTCTAAAACGATCAGCACGACATGATGTTGGTCCTTGTCAAAAATCGTTTTGATTCGATTTTAAACATGTCTGTCAGCGGCCATCTTTTTTTACATAGAGTTATATAATGAAAACTTGAGTTAATAGCCACGGATGGCATATTTTACTGTTGCTTGGGTTTGAGGCCCGCGAGGGGAAACTGGCCTGGTACTCTCAGTATCTATACTACTAGTCTGACTTGGAGTTCAAACGACAGGCACCACAAGGCCAGAATGCAGTTCTTTTAGAAACATTAATTTACGTTTTGGAGGCAAATTGAATTGCATACTAGTAGCTTTTGTGAAATCAAAAGACACCACAGAACTGAACTAATAACAATGTAGTGTGTGGACATATGTTACGATGGTATATACTAGTAAAAGATAAATAATGATGGCATTTGACAAATTCAACAATTGTCCTGTATACTCTTATAATTGCAACATAAATATGGCATCTGTCTAACTTTTAGGGAAATAAACAATATACATATATCAAACTCTAATTTGCAACATTATGATTATAATGTCTTAATTTCGGGAAATATACATCTTGACTACTTCTACGGAAATAAGGAAAATATACATTACACAGGAACAATAGATTTCCCGAATACACGATATTAAGTGACACGTGGCTAATTATGACGCCTAGGTGTGGAGTACTGATTAAATTATCAATGTCAATGTCGGCGTGACACGATTACCCGGGTGTGTTGCGCGTATGTGTGAAAACACGGGGGGTTCGGGATGATTGGTGTATCTTGTAGAAACAGTTTTTCGTGATAACGTTAGTTCTAACAAAATAAAACGTGGTTTATTGTATCAATAATATATTTATGTTTTTGTATTCAGGTACGAGTGTATATATATCATAGTTTATTAAGGAGATATTGCAAATATGACACAATTTTGAAAATTTGTGGAAGTTTTCCCGTCCATCACGGAGATATAATTGTATGCAATAAAACATATGCCGACGCATATGCATAATAGATACAATATCATAGTTTTCATGTTTTAATTTTTTAATTGTGTTCAAAATAACTAAGATTTGGCCTATATAAGAAATAATACACTGCCATCTAACGTGTTTTTAATGCTCGAGATATAAATTCATAATAAAACTGCTAATATTAATGTTTAATCTATATAATGAATTAAGATTAAATGCAAAACCAATATATTTTAATACATACAGGGATTTTTGCGGTGTTTTGCAGTGTTTTGCGGTGTTTTGCAGTGTTTTGCGGTGATTGACGGACCGATCCCTAACAATAGCAGCATATTCTAAGATTGGACGGACATACGATAAATTATTTTGATTTAATGCCTTACGACTTAGTGTAAATTTCAGAAGCCTCATAGTTCCAATGATTTTGGAAGCCGAAAGAGAGATATTTTCGATATGCATATGCCATTTGCCATCATGGCTCAAAGTAAGGCCTAAATGTTTATGGTGTTCAACAAACGACAACTGGGTGTTGTCTAAAATAAGATTAGGCCGACGCTGTTCATTGTTTTTTGAAAAAAATAATGCTTCAGTTTTACTGGCGTTTAACTGAACTAACCACGTTTTTGACCAATTTGAAACAATGTTTAAATCATGGTTTAGAATACCCTCCATATCATCAATTCTTGAAGTGGATACTGAAAAAGAACTATCATCGGCAAACAAACGAGCTATGCTTAACATATTTTCGGATATATCATTAACATATATTAAAAACAAAAGGGGTCCGAGCACAGAGCCTTGAGGAACGCCCGCGGTTATGTTTTTGGTTTCAGAATACGCGTTTCCGACATATACTTGTTGCCTTCTATTATTAAGATAACTTTCAATCGAAGAAAGTAATTTACCATGAACTCCATTTTGCTTAAGTTTAAATAAAAGCGCTTTATGCCATACCCTATCAAAAGCTCTAGAGATATCTGCGAATACAATACACGTATATTGTTTGGCGTCAAAAGCTTGACAAATATTATGATATATATCGATAAGTTGATGAACTGTCGAATGACCTGTGAGAAAACTAGATTGATTTTTGAAAAATAAGTTATTAATATGTAAATGGTTATAAATAAACTTATAAACGACCCGTTCAAAAACTTTCCCTGCACAACTTAGCAGCGAGATCGGTCTATAATTAGTCGAAATATATGTAAGACCTCTTGTGAAAACTGGCTTAACGTTTGCAAATTACCAAATGTCCGGAAAATAAGATTCGTTCAACGATCTATTATTTAAAATACAAAGAGGTTTGCAAATCGTTACAGCTGTTTCTTTCAGTACTTTTTGACTTATTCCATCGTTTCCTGTTGATTTGTTAACGTCTAATATTTTTAAAATATCCATAATTTCTGATTCGGCAACAGAAATATTGTCTAAACAGGCATCTGTTTTTGTAACAAAATTTGGTAAAACTGCGTTCGTTTCATCGATTGAGGCAATTGAAACAAAAAAATCATTTAAACAGTTTGCTTTATCAACATCAGATACAGAATATATTATTTCTCCGTTCGATAATGTAGTGTTTAATGGGAGTATAGTTTCAGAATGTTTATTTGACTTAATAAGGTGTTTTAAAATTTTCCAATATTGACGAGGATTGTTTGAACTGGATTCGATTAATGTACTTTCTATATTATTGAAAAAACGTTCTTTTGCATATTTTTTTAAATTATTAACTTTATTTCTGAGACGTTTGTATGATATCCAATCCGAATTAGAACGAGATTTAATTGCGATAAGTTTTTTTCGGTCACGTTGTCTTGAAGTTCGACGAATCTCAGAATCATACCAAGGTTTATCATTCGGTCGTATAGTTACTTGTTTAGAGGGTATGCATATTTGAATTAATTCCATAAACTTACTCGTAAAATCATTACTCGCAACTTCTAAATCATTATTATGAAGAAAGGACCAATCAGTATCTTCTATGAGTCTGTCTAATTTGATAAAATCACCATTTTTATAATTCCAAACTTGTCTTGTGAATGATGATGTAATAACTTGATTAAAATTAAAACAAATGTATGTACCGGGCCGTATAAGTTTATTAATGTTAATTCTTTGTCGTCAACACTTATTTCCAAAGCTTGAATTCTACCACTTTGTCCGTATATTTTATAAGGTTGAATCGAAATGTTGGATTTATTAATATACAGATGCCTTCTTTATTTGTATTATTACCACTAAAATATGCTTCCCCTCCCCATTCCTTCTTCCAGATAGTTTCATCTTTCTTAGTTAAATGTGTCTCTTGTAAAAAACAGATCGCATATGATTGTGATTTAAGCCAACTAAACATTTGAGCTCGCTTGCTAGTACTTCCCAGCCCTCTCACATTAAACGAACATATAGTTGTACCCATTACTATCTTTGTATATGTTTTCGAACTTAAAGGGAAAGCAAAGGGTAGAGTACATGAAGGATGAAAGTGGAAAAGTTATTAAACACATTTCGATGTTACATACAACTAATTAACAAGAAAAGTCGCCGCCCTATCGACGTGAATTATTCCTGTTCCGTTAAAAAGCCTTTATTATGTACCAGTTATTAATATAGATATATACACTCGCACACTAAACAGTCGGTATGATTTTTTTTTCACTCAACATAACTTTAACGTCAATAGAGATCGTAATTTTATACATCTATATATTTACCCACACACCATTAAAGAAATGTGATTTTTTTTCTCTCACACAGCATGAGCACCCTTAAGAACTATTATAAACATTAAATAACGATAAGTAATCTGTTGCGAAGGTATTCATACACACCAAAAAAAAACGTAGTATGTCTTCTTGCTCACACAGCATATAAAACACAAATGAACAAAAAACAACAACAACAACCACAACGGAAACGTGAACAATATGCATACTACTTAACTATAGCGGAAGTACTCGTAAACAGACCCTATGTATATAATTTATAGAAACACCTTGTTAACCACAGTCATATACATTAAACAATGATTCTACTATTACGAGTGTACTCGTGTGTGTATTCTATGAGGGTACCAACCCCGCCCCTCCCCCACCCCCCTGGCATCCCCCTCCCCCCCCCCCCCCCTGGAGTACTGGCTTTTTTTGGGTATGGCATCTGGAATACTCCCTAACAGAGGGTTGGCATCTGGAATACTATTTGAACCACGCGTTGCCGCGCAGCGGGCCGAGTCCGAGGGCCCGCAGGGGCCCTAGCTCTCTAGGGGGGTCCGGGGGCATGCCACCGAAATTTTTGAAACCTAGGTGCTCTGAAATGGCATTTCCAGCAATCTGAGACATAAATTAGCTTAAATTTAATTTTTTGGATGGAAAAAAATATTTTTTGAGAAAAATACGGCGTACGCGTATGTAAAACTGCGATGTCGGCGTACGGCGTACCACAACCCGGCGTACGGAATACTGGCTAATATGTGTCGGAATCCGGCGTACGAAAAGGGGGTCGGTACCCTCTTCTATGTACATATCGTTATAGAAGAACACTACATACTTTTATCTTTACTACGTATTTAACAACAATATTCATGAAGACCAAAAACGTGAAAAACATATAGCATCATTTATTAATATTAAAAAAGTTGAGGATTATTTCTGATTCATTAGGATTTGTTTGTAAATATTTCTTTGATTTTTTAATTGGAAATCAAACTTATGACATTTAACTTGTCCCTTGCTTTGAAAAACATAATCCAGCGTTTCACATGCACTCACCATATGGCCGTATTTGTGCACCACATATTGGCCAACACTGTATATCAAAAATGACAATGGCAGATAATACCATTGACAGGTAGCAAGCGTTTTTTTGTGTTTAATACCGCTATCCATGGTGTTACATTGTTCATTGTACATATAATAAATTACTATGCGCTTATATAATGTTCATTGCACATTCTGAGCATACATGTATTAAAGTGACCCATACTGTTGGTCTCGTTATACTCTAAGATTTCCCTTTATTTTCGGATGCACACTTACGGTAAAGTATCCGGTATCATTTCACTATTAGTCTTATTACAATTGAACACAATTTCGCTCACGCCTTTCGACTTGTGAAACCATTGTTCAAAATTGAGCTATCCTAAAGCGATATATTAATTTTATTCTCTACAGTTTATCGTAATCGACGCTCTAAATGTTTTATAAATCTATCCACCCTTGACTAGCCGTACAATGAAGCAAAACTAGAATAAATTATAATGTTAATATTACTATTGTATATGTTAAAGCTCGAACTAGAACCAATCCGCTATACTTATATTAGCAATATATACATTTAATAGATTTGACTGCGAAAGTTAAACATATATACAAAACAATACCAGCAAATAACTTGATGAACCTAAAATGTACCCATAAGTGTATGGTATCATATACGTGTTATATATACGTGTTATTGTGGTGTTCGTTTTTTTTTTCTTTAACCGTAAACATGTAGAGGTGATTGAAAAAATTGCATTGGATCGCTAATATTTTCATGTACTTATTTATAAAAATCTACCTGCAGTATTACATATATTAGTCAGAGCTCTTGTTCTCCTCCATATTAACATGGAGATCGGTATCAGATTAGAGCTCAGCTTAAAACCGTGTCGTGATTAAAGCACTAGTTCTAGTATTATAGCATTTCGCGACATTTAGTCGACTATCTCTTCAATGACTGGACAACACTGTTACACATTAAAGTAGTATATTAGAGGTTGTCTCCCTTATAGATTGAGGGTGTAATTATTTGCGTTTTCCTAATTTTATGGTAATATACATATATTTGTTATGTCTATGTAATATTATTTTCTTATTCATATATACATATACACACATATCTACTGTTATTACTAATTAAATGGGCCTATAGGCCTACAACGATATAAAGGTATCTCTGCCTTTAATTTCCTGAAACAGAGATATGTCTTACTGTCTTCAAAATGGGTATATATGGGCTTACACACATACATATTAATATACTTGTTATTAGGTCTGTGGCCTACATCAATATAAATTATGAGTAACTGTCTTTAAGTTTCTGAAACAGAAATATACATTACTGGTTGTCTGTTCTGTATTGGTAAAGTTCTGTGTTGAAACGAAAGTCTCTTTTGTTTTTCATTTATAAAAGTTATCGTTTCTGTTAATCTGTAAAAAGAAAAGTGTTTGTCTATATGCTTCGAGTTAAAACTGTGTATATTACTATAATTTTACGACATCCATGAGTTTATTTTTTTCTACGGTCATGGTAGACTTAGCCACTTTCCGTAGTCTTTGTATCGTACCTCTTCTATGGTGCCGTTTTTGTCTTGACAAATAGCCTTCCTCAACGACCAACTTTGGCGATTGTATCTCTCGCTTTTAGACGTAGCGAGGACAGTACCTCCTGTTGGTACGGTTAGATCTTCATTGGCGAAAATGCCGGACCCTTTGAAGTTTTTCGCATTGCGAAGAATGTTACTCTTCACTTGTCTGCTTAGAAATTTGACAATAACTGTCTGTGTTTATTTTTATCATATTTGCCTAGACGGTGGGCGATGTCAATATCACGTATATAAAGGTAAGGCCCAGTCTGTTGTTAAGAATACTGATTATTCCCGCAGTTGTTTCTTGGATGTCTCACCTTCTTTGTCATGCGACAGGCCCGATATGCGAATATTATTTCGTCTTCCGTATTGTTCGAGATCATTCATTTGTTCACGCTCCTTTCACTTTTCTCTTCTTTAACTCGTCGTTCAATGCTTTATTTGTGTTTAGAAGATCTTCGTTTTTTGATTTGCATACGTTAACCTTTTTCTTTAATTCTCTATTTCTATTGCCTTGTCGTGCATGTCTCCTTCTAGAACTTCAACTCTCTTAATTATCGTACCTATAATTTTTTCTTTCATCGCTTCCAAGATGTCCATGAAAATATTTTTTATGAAGTCTTTGTCGTCTTTTGTAAGATGTTGCTCAGTTTTTTTATTGATCTCGTCAATCTTCTGTGTCAAAGACACCTTTTCTTCCATGACTTTAAGTTTTTTCCCTTTTTACACTTGCTCTTTTTTTGTTTACTTTTTTTCTTGTCTTGTTATCTTATGTGTCACTATTGACCGACGTTTCAAGTGTGCTTTGTTGAATCTAGGTCGCTAATTGATCTTGGCCCTTTGTTGTTATTCATACTGCGTGCCCGGAAGCAAGTTATAAATTATTTACACTCACACTGTTGTATATAGTTCTCACTAGCCATTTACCGTTATTTTTTTAAATGGCGGTGATTTTCTGCCTTTTTATTTGTCCATTGTGTACCACATTTTTGTAGATAAGGTTCAAATTAGTGTTTTTTAACTGTGCTTACCTATCTTGTCTTTTACTTCAGGCGCTAGCACATCACCTCTTATAAAATATTTTTGTATTTATCACATAGTTCCAGAGTTTTATCCAAATTTGTCACCGATTTTTCCCGGACATAAAAACACGTCCTCTCTCGACAATTTTCACACATACTTCAAACATGTCGACTATAATACATATTTCCCCTCTACAAAAATGGAAATTATACACTCTCTCCCAGAGAATATGTATTATAGTCATACAAAATATGAGAGCAATCAAATCAAAACATGTTATCACATACATAAACTCAATGTAAGTTAATCCATACTAAATTTGTACAAACATGGGATGGCGAGTTGTCCGTCGTCCGTCCGTCGGCCTTAGTCGGTCCGTCATCCGTCCGTTGTCCGTCGTCTGTCGTTAACTTTTGTCTCGTTAAGACGATAGGACCTTCATTTTTCATCTGATCTTTACCAAACTTTACCAGATTGTTAATATCAATGGAGCTCGGAAAAGTTGAAAACCAGACAAATTGGATTAGTTACACAGGAGTTACGGCCTTTGATATGCCGGATTTCAACAAAACTTTGTAGGGATGATCTGTACCAAACCTAGGAATGACATGCATACGCCCCCTGTACGACCATTTTCCCTTGATTTAGTTAAAAATTCTATATTTTGCCTCGTTAAGACAATAGAGCCTTCATTTTTCATTTAATCTTTACCAAACTTTAATAAATTATTAATATTAATGAATGCTCGTACGAGTTCGAAAACCAGCCAGATCGGACCAGTAACAGCGGAGTTATGGCCCATGATTTAGTTAAAAATGCTATATTTTGCCTCGTTAAGACGATAGAGCCTTCATTTTTCTTTTTATATTTTTCAAACTTTGACAGATTGTTAATATCAATGAAAGCTCGAACACTTTCGAAAACCAGCCATATCGGACCAGTAACAGCGGAGTTACGGCCCTTGATTTAGTTAAAATGCTATATTTTGCCTCAAGATGCTAGGGCCTTCATTGTTCATCCAGTCTTTACTAAACTTTACCAGATTGTTATATCGATGAAAGCTAGGTCAAATTCGAAAACCAGCCATATTGGACTAGTAACAGCGGAGTTATGGCCCTTGGTTTGGTAAAAAAATGCTATATTTTGCCTTGTTAAGACGATAGGGCCTTCATTATTCATCTGATCTTTAACCAACTTTACCAGGGTGTTAAGGTCTAGGAAAACTTGAACAAGTTCGAAAACCAGCCAGATCGGACCAGTAACAGGTGAGTTATGGCCCTAGATTTAGTTAAAAATGCCTTATTTTACCCAACACTTTCAAAACGTAAATTGCAGTCACTCGCTTCATTGATGTGATAAGAGCCATGATAGCCAGTAGAGCATCCACAGGCCCTCTTGGGCCTCTTGTTTATTATTTGTCCTGTTATTTAACAGATATTGGTTGCATATTTTCTTTTTAGCCAGCCGTGATGAAAGTCTTGGAGCTATTGTTATGACGTCAGCGTCAGCAACGGCGTCGTTTGTAGACGTTTGTTAACGTTTTTAAATAACTATATAATAGCTTATCTACAGGGTGGTCCTTCGATTCCACACTTCCCACCTGACAGTTTGACCTTGGGCCAGGGTCAAGATCATACTTAAAATAAAACTTAAATTGTTTGGTTAACTCTTCAACCCCTTGAATGGCTTTCATATATTTTATGTAGCTTTTCTAGAGAGAGGTCTTTCCAATCAACACCCTCCATCTTTCAGTTTGACCTTGGGCCAATCTCAAGATCATACTTAGAAAACGTCAACCTTTTGGTTAACTCTTCAACCCTTTAAGGTATGGCTGTCATATTTGGTATGTAGCTTATCTAGGGGGAGGGAGGTCTTTAAAATCAACACTCTTCCACCTGTCATTTTGACGTTGGCATACTTAGAAAAACTTAACCTTTTGGTTAACTCTTCAACTTTTTGAGGTATGGCTTTCATATTTAGTATGTAGCTTATCTAGAGGTATGTCTTTCAAATCAACATCCTCCCACCTGTCAGTTTGACCTTGGGTAAGGTTTACTCTTCAACCCTTCGAGGTATGGCTTTATTTGGTGTATGGCTTTATTTGGTTTGTACCTTATCTAGTGGGAGATCTTTCAAATAAACACCCTCCCACGTGTCAGTTTGACCTTGGGCCAAGGTAAAGGTCATACTTAGCAAAACGTTAACCTGTCCCACACCATTCACTAATCCCACATCTCTTTGCCCCGACTTTGCCCACAGCAGGTCAGCTCTGTTGTCTGACAACTCTTGTTCTTTTTCTTATGAGGTTTACCACCACTAATTACATGTAAGCCTCCGAGGTGTAGTCGAATGTAGTTCCTATAATAAAAAGTAATCCCTCCTTTTTTGATTAATCCCTCCTTTTTTGATGAAAACGGGCATTATAAGTAGAGCAAAACTTTGATTTTGTGGTTGTATGTATAAGAAGCGTGAAGTAGGTGTTTTTAAGCTTGTTATGAAAATGACAACACAAAATCCTCATTTAAGAAACATCTGAACACGTTTTCTTCTCTTATAGGTTTACCACCACTAATTACATGTAAGCCTCCGAAGTGTAGTCGAATGTAGTTCCTATAATAAAAAGTAATCCCTCCTTTTTTGATGAAAACGGGCATTATAAGTAGGGGAAAACTGCCCATTTCTATTCGATTTTGTGGTTGTATGCATAAGAAGCGTATTAATAAGTTTTACTGGATCACTGATGAACATTTTCGAAATTTCGACTCTATGCTAACACTTTGTGAGCAATGAAAACAGTCAATCAATGAAAGCAGCTGTACCCTTGACCTGTTTAGTAAACAAACAAGAACTTTCTTACATGTCTTGTGACACCATTTTTCAAGTGGAAAATTAGTTTTCTATATGAACATTACACTGCTGCATTATCCATACTTGAGTTGAATTTGCAGCAAATCATTAGTATGTGACACTTTAACATTGGTGTCTATTGGGGAAATAATTAGTGGTATAATACCTATGACATGAAAAGACATACTAAAAACTCATAAAGTTACACTACTAATTTTAAGACAAAAGGTTACACTTCACTAATGACTCCCCATATTTATACCTCTGTAAAATATGGAACGCCAAACACGACTTTGATGGTCATTTTCATAGTCACTTTCATTATGATGTGGTCACTTTCCATTATGACGTGGTCGCTTTACATTTTGATGTGGTCAAGTATTATGTTGTGGTCACTTTTCATTATGATGTGGTCGCTTTACATTATGATGTGGTCATTTGTCATTATGACGTGGTCACTTTCCATTATGATGTGGTTACTTTACATTATGATGTGGTCACTTTCCATTATGATGTGGTTACTTTACATTATGATGTGGGAAGTTTCTATTATGATGTGGTCACTTTCATTATGATGTGGTCAATTTTCACTATGATTTGGTCACTTTTCATTATGATGTGGTTACTTTCCATTATGATGTGGTTACTTTGTATTATGATGTGGTCACTTTCCATTATGATGTGGTACGTGTCTATTATGATGTGGTCACTTTACATTATGATGTGGCCACTTTTCATTATGATGTGGTTACTTTGTATTATGATGTGGTCGCTTTTCATTATGATGTGGTCACTTTACATTATGATGTGGTCTGTTTTAATTACGATGTGGTAACTTTCTATTATGATGTGGTCACTTTACATTATGATGTGGTCACTTTTCATTATAATGTGGTTACTTTCCATTATGATGTGGTTACTTTGTATTATGATGTGGTCACTTTCCATTATGATGTGGTAAGTGTCTATTATGATGTGGTCACTTTGCATTATGATGTGGTCACTTTTCATTATGATGTGGTTACTTTGTATTATGATGTGGTCGCTTTTCATTATGATGTGGTCACTTTACATTATGATGTGGTCTGTTTTAATTATGATGTGGTAAGTTTCTATTATGATGTGGTCACTTTACATTATGATGTGGTCACTTTTCATTATGATGTGGTTACTTTCCATTATGATGTGGTCGCCTTTCCTTATGATCTGGTCACTTTACATTATGATGTGGTCTGTTTTCATTATGAAGTGGTAAGTTTCTATTATGATGTGGTATGTGTGGTCACGTGGTTTTTCTTCAAATAGCGCCATCTATTGACACTGCTTGCGGAATTCAAAATGGCGACAATGATAGAAATCCTAAGAGGAGACTCCTTAGTTTCGAATGAATGTCCATGGAATTTCTTATAAAACAGAAATCTAAGAGATTAAAAGCCATGTACAGGCTAGACAATAAAACAGAAATCCACAAATGTGGTGTTTTTGACTTAGTATGAAATAATAGTTAATTTTGGTATAAATAAACTTTTTGTACTGTGGCCGGTAAAGAGACTGTAAACAGAAACTAGTAACTGGTGGCTATGTTGTAAATGATAGCTTTTTTTTTTTTTATAATATCCTGGATTTCTGCATTCGACATCAGATTACGAAAAAAAAGCCGGTTAAGGTATGTAGAAATAGCATTTTTATGACAATTTGGAGTGTTTGTCATTCAATTATGGATGTGTTATATCTCAAATAAGGGACAGGTATTTGCTGCCGTATGTCTATAAATGTCATGTTTTCCTTTTTTTGAGTGCTGAGTGGGTGGGGTAAATGAATTGTATTTGTAGGCAGAGAAACCGATTTTGTTGCATTTTAGCATATATTTGCTATATTTTGAGAGGAAATTATATGGTCTTTCAGGAACAGGGCATGTTTGTTAGTTTTGAAAAATAAAATTCAAGTTATTTAACATAATTAGTGTACATGTCTGAAAATAATCTGAATTTCAAAGAAAACTGTAGATTCCGACCTAAATTATGTTAAAGTATCCGATGAAGCTCGTGTACGATTTTTAGAAGAAGAGTATCTTTTCATGTGATTAACACATTGCAACAACAATTAACTATTTTACAGCGAGTTATTTGAGAAATTGTATTGCGGTGTCGAGGTACAAAACGTATGGTTTAAATTTACCGTGTATAAATCGGCACAGTCTAAAACCTGGGATGGAATGGAATTAGAATGCCATTATGGTATGAGATTTTGATTCCAATCGCATTCCATTCTGCTCTAAATTCCCATTCCATATTTTAGTCTGTGACACATACATATGATAAAATATGGAACTAATCTGGAAGAAAGACACAATGAAAAAGTGTGAAATAGGCTTATTAAGGATCTATTTGATTATCTAATTATCAGGAAAGCATGGGAACAATAAATCAGTGTGATAGATCTGTAATTTTCTAAATACATATATAACCTCTAAGTATTAGCCAGGATTAAAGTCATTTCTTATGTTAAGTCTTCTAGTCGTACCCTAGTTGGCTGAGACTGCTGTGGTTGTTCAGTACAATTCTGGATACATCATGTATCCCCGCAGTGGTTGTTCAGTATCATCATGAATCGTACTGAAAAATCACAGCCTGAGGTATTTCTAAGTATGTATATTTTATATAGCTTTACAACACGATCTTAGTTTATATTTAGTTAATTTCTACGGATATGATCTGTCTTTATTGTTAGCGATTTAGGGTTGTTTACGTTGTCTTTTCAATTTGAGCGCCGAAGACATGATAATAGCAATGACTGTGTACACATAAAATCGAGACAAGCTAACCTTAAAGGGAATAGATCAGGCTTTGTGGCTAAATCTATTTTAAAAAAGCTATAAAATTACCGAATGATATATATGTAGATGGAACATTAACAGTTTCTTATAATAAAACGCAATAATTAATAATTATAAATTACAATACGTCATGTTAGTCCTTTTGAAAAGCATTGAAAAATATTTTACCGCCAATTTAAAATAGCTATCCCTGGCGCTATCCCTGGCGCGTAACTATAATTAGGAAATACCTTCTTTTGGTTGTTTATTTTATATGATAATTGCTATTTCGTTTTGGGGTGTATTGCTCACTTAGTTTATTTTAATCAATTAAATACATATATAATCTATAACAATTGTAAAACAATACCAATCCTGATGTACTTCCTTTAAGGGGGTTGCGGCAAACGTTTTGAAAATATATTTGACAATCAAAAAGTTTGTTTCAAATTGTTTTCACAAAATAAAAATAAAACATTATCCACGACCAATTAAACTTAAACAAACAACATTATCATATGCAAAAAAGTAGTACTTTTTGTGTCGCCTTTTCGAAGAAAATGCGATACATAGGAATCACTTTGTCGTTCGTCCGTCCCTCCGTCTGTCCGTCCGTCAGTCTGTCAGTCCGTCACAAACTTAACGTTGGCTATAACTTTGTCATTTCTCCATATTTCTTCATCAAACTTTCCATATATACGCATCATGACCACATCAACATGACCATACTAAAATCTAAAGGTCAAGGTCACACTGAAGGTCATTATATGGGTTAATACGCAAACTTAATGTTGCCTATAATTTTCTCATTTCTCCATATTTCTTTATCAAACTTTCAATATATACTCATCATGACCACATCAAATTTAGAGCAGAATGGAAGCGATTGGAATCAAAATCTCATACCATAATATTCAATTCCATTCCATCCCAGGTTTTAGACTATGCCGATTGTATAATACTTGGTTTATTTTAAAACATACAAACATAAATATGTAAAAGGTTTGACACTTGATCATGTTAGAGTAACATCCCAGAAATATTTCTAGCCCATTTCT
The DNA here is from genome assembly GCA_037043455.1 of Cyrtodaria siliqua. Taxonomy (NCBI): domain Eukaryota; kingdom Metazoa; phylum Mollusca; class Bivalvia; order Adapedonta; family Hiatellidae; genus Cyrtodaria; species Cyrtodaria siliqua. Next base: position 63,535 of record JAWPHD010012856.1, read on the forward strand.
AGTCATGAATTGTAGCAGCACTCAAAGGGTATTCAAGATGGCGTCCAATATGGCCGCCAAAGTGTAATATAATCACGATAATTGTTTTGTTGCATACAGTTGCACCATTAAAGATATTATTATATATATTTAGAAGTATGTGTATCTTAGGTAGACAATTTATCTCACGCAAGATTTGGTAATATATGGCAAAGTTCAAGGTCACAGTCAAGGGTCAAAGGTCAAATTTGATATGTTTTGGTGTCTGTTTTCGTGGTTTATTTTACAGCGGTTTATTTTACAGCACACAAACATAGATCTATAGAAGTTTTGACAATTTATCATGTTAAAGTAATATCCCAGGAATATTTCTAGCCTGTTATAGTCATATACTGAGGTAGCACTAAACAGTCACTCAATATGGCGTCCAAGATGGCTACTGAACCCAGTTCAGTAATATGAAGTAAACGCTGATGTGAGTTGCTGAGTTAAAGAGACATTTGGCGATGGCGATTTGTACTGTCTGCAATGCACGTTTCAATACTAGTGACTTAAAATTAGCCATTTTGATGTTTAATGTTGTTTCATGTAGATGATAGAGTTTAATTTAGTTTGATTCCTTTGACAAAACTGCCAGTATCTTATATCGTCTGCAGGATTCCTAACAGTTTTGGAGACCTATAAAGTGCATACAAAGTTGTCAATGGACATTGCATTTTCCAGATATAATACCTCATCTTCTAGTGCAATGAAATAATACTGTTTCAGACTTAATGTTCTTTAACAAATTTATAGCATACATGTATATTTCTTGCGTTTTCCAGATAGTGCACAAGTACTATCACAACCCGTTATTGCGTGAACACCTGAACGTGCTTGAAATGAATTTGGGTTTTACGTCAAGATATCGTACGAGGTTATATTGGGACAGCAATCTCTGAGGGGATGAGATGAAGAAAAAAAATGCCTCCGCCATGGCGCGAACCCAAGCGGATCTGCGGTTTGTAGCTCTGGATCTGAAGGCCTATATCTACTGAACTACCTATGCCGATCATAGGTTTTTCTGGGACAATGTGTATTGGTATTACAGGGCTTTTTTCCAGGTATTTTAGGGAAAAGGACACTTTTAAATTTGGGAAATTTATATCGTAAAAACGACCAAATTGGGAAATATTTTCGTCGATGAAATGGCCAATTGAGAATTTCTTACTTCAATATTTTGTAAGTTGCGGCAAAGTAAAAGCCTTAAAGGTATAATTGGGAACACTGTTACACCAATTACATATCACTTATATTGATTAGTATGTAATATAACATACTCTTTTTTTTTCTTCTTTTTTTAGATTGGGAATTATTTCAACAATTGGGAAAAAAGACACTATTTTGCATTGGGAACGGGTCCGTTTTTCGGCCCCGTAGGACACCTAGGAAAAGCCCTTGTGTATGTTGCAGTTTTTCTTTTTTCCTGTTCTGAATCATAGTTCATCATAAGTTAGAGAGTTAAATGCGTATTCAAACAGTGCAGCAAACATCGGTATGAGGTGAATGTATAACTACTCTAATATGATCCTGGGAGCCATGTTGATCGTCAACATCATGTGTCTTCGGTGGTAAATGCATACAGTGCTCATGTCATCCCTGAATTCACCAGCAAGAATGACAACTTCACCATGACGCAATATATCAGATGCATCATGGCACGTCTTTCACGTAGGAATGATGTTAATATGGCTTTATTGACATAGTTACTTGTGTAAAAGTGTGCCACTGCAGAATAGAGGTGTTATCATCTGCAATTATTTCTTCCAATGCATTTGACGAACATTTTGTCCTCTTCCCGCTTTAATCGACTCAACTCTATCTTATTTGTCGAAAATGATATCAGATATATCGCAACTGTCTTGTTTAAGGCATATGTAAATATTTTCCAGTATTTATTTGCTATAACTGTCTAAATTTCGAAGTACTATATTAACTATATCTAAATGAGTTAGTGCCCCTTTTTCGAAGCAGTGATACAAGTACATCAGTAATTCTGTCAAACAGGCCAACTTAACAACATGACTATGTGAAAGATGGTGCAACTTTTTAGCCAGAAATATTGCACCGTGGTAAAGTTCTCATTCACGCTGTCGAATTTCAGGGATAGCACGCAAATGATTTGTCAAGCGCAAATACAATCTCAGGTCTCACCACAAGGAGGCAGATAAACGCATGCTATTGAGGCCCTCCCAGATCCCCAAAAGTATTTGCCCATGTTCTTCAAAAGTATTTTGTTCATGTTCCCTAGATTCCCTAGATCCCCAAATGTGTTAAACACAGTTCCCTAAAAGTACCAAATATAGTTCGCTTAATATACCTTATGTAAAACACATACTGTAGTTTTATCTTTTACACATCCAGGGCTTTTTTCCTTTATAAACAGGGGATGATATTCGGGCCCTACCCCTAGCAAAATAGCCTACTGATTTCCACTCTTTGGCTAAACAAATCTTTTTTTTTTTTTTTTTTTTTTATTTTTTTATTTTTTTTTTTTTGCTTATCATCATTTCCTCCTCTTACCTTCACAACATCTGTGGAGCTCCGTAATGCGCTGTTCTCGAAATCTCAGTATTTTTCCCTTTATCTTCGCCAACTTGGTTTTTACTTAGTACCAACTAGACACCAAGAGCAACATTCCTATAAAGTTTCAGGAAAATCCATCAAGTAGTTTCAGATTAGTAATCGCCACACGTTTTTCCTATACTACTCTATGTAAACAAAGATGGCCATTGGCGGCCATGTTTGCCATCGAATCAAAATGAATGTTGAACCAGCTGCATGTCAAGCCGGTCATTTTGGTATAGGGTCAAAAGCAAATACATCGTGGTTTTTGAGAAGTAGTCGCCACAAACTTATATTTCTACAATCTATTTTTAGCTGTGGTAGCCATCTTGAATTTCCAGCCAACCTGATTTTCTATATAGATATATGTAAAAGATGTCCGCTGGTTTGTTTAGAACCAACTAAATGCATGAATTATATTTTTTAAATCTATTTTTAGCTGTGGTTGCCATCTTAAAATATTCGCCAGTCTGAATTTTACGTAGGACCAACAAGACATTAAGAGCAACATTCCCGTATTTTTTAGTTTCATGAAAATCCATCGAGTAGTCTCAGAGGAATTATAAGTCGCCGCAGTTTCTCCTATACAACTCTATGTAAACACAGATGGCCATTGGCGGCCATGTTTGATATCGAATCCAAATGAATTTTGTTTAGAACCAACTACATGTCAAGCCAATCATTTTGGTATAGATCCAAACTCAATACCACTTGTGGTTTTTGAGAAGTAGTATTTTTAGCTGTGATGGCCATCTTGAATTTCTGGTCGACCTGATTTTTACTTCTAAGGAGCAACTAGACTCAAAGATCAACATTGCTTAAAGTTTCATGAAAATCCTTTACGTAGTTCCAGAGTAGTCGCCACATGTTTCTCCTATATAACTCTGTGTGAACAAAGATGTCCGCTGGCGGCCATGTTTGATATCGAATCAAAATGAATTTGTTTAGGACCAACTATATGTCATGCCAGTTAATTTGGTAAAGGTTCCAAATCAATACCTCTTATGGTTTTTGAGAAGTAGTAGAAACAAAATTATCTGTTTAAAAAAGTTTTTAGCTGCCAAATTGAAATTATTGCCGAACTGAGTTTTACTTAAGACCAACTAAGATGTCCGCTGGTGGCCATGTTTGACGTTGAATCAAAACGATTTATATTTCGTCAAGGACCCAAATTACGTCATGCTTATCATCTTATTAAATGTCCCATATCAGTATCATTTACAGTTTCGGAGGAGTAGTCGCTACAAACTTCTTCTATTTAACCTGCTTTTATCTTTGGTGTCCATCTTTGATTTCTAATCAACCTGAATGTGTGCTAGGATCAACTAGACCTTAAGGACAGCATTCCTATAAAGTTTCATGAAAATCCATGCAATAGCGAGTTCAGCTCGCGTCGCGCGCGCGCAAGAGAGCTCTACGGTAACGTATGGAAGACGGATGCGGCCATTTCGACTTCGCGACTTTTCGCCCTGTTAATACAAGGCGAAAAGTCGAAGGCGAAAAGTCGCCAACACGAAAAGTCGAAGGCGAAAAGACGCCAACCCGAGGAGTCGAAGGCGAAAAGTCGCAAACCCGCCGTTTTGGACGAAATTTCGACTCGCAAAGTCGCCAATCCGATAGCGTAAAATTTCCGCCAAAACGGCGGGTTTGCGACTTTTCGCCTTCGACTTTTCGGGTTGGCGACTTTTCGCCTTCGACTTTTCGTGTTGGCGACTTTTCGCCTTCGACTTTTCGCCTCGTATTAACAGGGCGAAAAGTCGCGAAGTCGCGAAGTCGAAATGGCCGCATCCGTCTTCCATAGTAACGCGAGTAGCAAATACTATGGGGAAAAAAGTCAAAACACAATTAACACCCTTGTTAAAGGGAGATCATGGCTATATTATAGCCTCGGTCACCCGGCCGCTTCTGATTTCTTCGTTACGCTATGCTACACGGATCCAGAACCAGGGCATGGGGAAAATAGGACGTTTAAAATCGCCCTAACGTTCTGGGCGATTTTGGCGAGATTTTTAGAGATTCAACGAGACTTTCGAAAAACATATTTTTAAGTTAATTTAAAAATAATGTCTTATTTTTAACTTATGACATTAAAAAGTTTAACTGATGATGCCATCAACAATTGTTTACAACATGACGTCACGCAAACTTCGACTTAATGCGCGTGACAAAAATACGCGAATAAATTGTGCTTATCGTTAGTGGGCGCTTTAATTGGCCTAATCTGCCCAGACCGATACATATGAGCTGGCCGAGACTAGGCTATATGCATTCCAAACGCAGTTAACTCTAGACTGTGTTACGGTCCTATGCGCTTCTGTTGAGTGAAAAGAACAGAATAGAATAGACATTTCTCTGTTTGGTATCCGGCCCACCTCTATTCGCGTTGGATCTAGTCCACCCAGTTGGCCGGTTACCATTGTAAATGTCTCGTTTATTTTTTTAAAAATTCCCGGACCCCCAATAAACGCTCGTACGTGACTTCTGGTGCATTTTAGGGTCAGGATGAAAGATTTAAATCCTGTCGAAATACCATTATTCCTTACATTTCATTCACCTTAGAACTGAAAATTGCGTTTTTCGAGTATATATTTTTTGAGCCTTCGTTTGAAAAGTTTACTCACGTGAGTAAATGAGTATGGCACGCTACGCGCCTGTAGATAGATGTTACGGCAAAGTCGGTGGGTGTGGACATTTTAACCACTGCAGTGCAGTCTGCTGTTGCCAAGTTTCCAAGTAATGTGCGCGTTTTTATTTAGAACTCAGATGTTGAACGGTGCTTAAGGATTCAGTTCTTTTTATTATGTTCTGAAAAATGGTTTGGCGTAGGAACAGGGGTGGGGTGGGGGCCCAATAATCTGAGTGTGTGGGAGTGGGGGGGGGGGGGGGGAGGGAGTGATCAGAGTATGTTTTGGCTCCCACTCCATCCCCTTCCCCCCCCCCCCACACACCCCCACAACCCCCAATAAAAAACAGTGTCCTGAAATTTTACAGTCTAGTGGCAAATAAAATCATTTTAATTAAGAAATAATCTGATCTGTATCTGATGAATACGTAGTAGATCCCAATACTGGTATTTCATTATGGGGAAATAAAATATAATACATACGTACCTGTGTTTTATCGGTGAATTAAATACATTTAGGAGTTCGGATGGTTGCGTAGTAATTAAATCACGAGTGCGTTAGCACAAGTGATTTAATTACTCGCATCGGAACGATTCTATTCGATTCTAACATAACTATAACCCCATTTTTTACGCTATTGTGGGGCACAATATATTATCTCGGAGGTCAAGGTAATCAGGCTGCTATGTTTACAGGCTTTTCCATTGAGCGCCCCCATATGCAAAGTTCTGCGCGGTTCAATATGCTTAAATACACTAGTATCACGGGACAAACAATTAAGTCATTGCTTACGTCATATAGCTTGCGCTGTATGCTTGTTCAAGAAGCTTATTAGTGTTATATGTACTGATGCAAATGCTCAGATGGGTTTATATCGGGTGTGTGAAAGGTTTGGGAACATGGCAAGTTTGTTGTAATTAACATTTCATTAAAATTACTGAGTTTGTCTTCGTGACGTATACATGTATTTACCAAGTGGTGTCATGTAACTTGACGCTTCCAACAGATGAAATATACTCGGGGAATTAATGGAACAACTGTATTTTATCATAGAATAACATACAGTGGTCTCTCTTCTTTGTGTATATGAAAGACTGCGCAGGTCGTGTTAGAATTAATGTTAAAAATAGAAATAAACATGATAATCCAGCCAGGAGACAAGTCAGAAAATACACTTGTACTCTGGTGAAAATGAGCATATACAGAAATATCATAAATATACACAACTAAACGCATATCAACTGGAATTATTTTATTGTTTAAAATAAAAATAATAATGCCATAAGAAACAAGACAGGAAAGAATACATACTTTAATAGCAATTTTCTAAGTTCAAGGCCTGAAACACAGATTAAAATGCACATGTTATACTTCATATTGACTATAACAGATGATTGATCGGTTACATCCAATCAATGGTAACCAATTATCCATAAGGCATTGTAAGTTTCAACCGATTGCCCATCACTAGTAACTCACTGGCAGATGAATGATATAATCTGGATCTTGATACCTCATTTTTGCAGCTTATTAGCACAATTTTGAAAAAATTATATACGTGTCTAATTTCGAATACTTTAAGGAGCTAATTGCTCAATATGGTGTGCCTGAATAGAAAATGGCTGTTCTGTGGTCTAAACTGAATACACTGATGATATTTTATCTTTCTTGCACTATTTATGATTTTATCATTACCAACCTCCCAATGCACATTCTTATTGATACTATAACAACAGGTAAATAATGTGTATTTAAGTATTGATTCACTAATTTTCGGTATTCCTGGGGTTTAAGGACGGTAGTGGTTGGCAAATATACCATAAACGCAAAGTGAATGGAAAATTTACCATGAAGCTATTTATGGTAAAGTTTCAATCACTACCACCGTTCAAACCCCAATATTTACATTTCTATTGCATTGACCTTGAATGAAACACGTTTATGTGCTGCATTTAAATTCCCAGTGAAATAACACTTTTACGTTTTGGGCAGAGCTAAAGTTAACAAGGTATAGTTTATTCGTTTGATTAACTTGAGAACTGTCGTAAGTTGCTATAAAAAAGCGTGCAAGGTTGGCAACGTCACTGTTACCAAGTACATAAAACGATTAAATTCAATATTTCTATATTTTTGCGGGTTATGAAAAACATAAGCTAGTTTAAATTTAGCGAGAAGTGTCTCGGACTTCACACACTTTAAAGTAGTCTTATGTTTTGCATAGCCTGTCGAAAGATCTAAATATTGAAGTAAATCCTTAAAAAATCAATTCTTCAATGGATTAATCTAGTTTTTCATTTGCCTGACTCCAGTACATGCTTGTTAACATCCCTCTGACAGGAAATATTTTCCTTTTTGCAGTGTTAAACAGTATCTTCTTGAACATATATTTGTTAATGGTGTATCAACACATTATCTAAGGTTATTTAGAGCCGCCCCAGACAGAGGAGAAGGATATATAGGAATCATATAGCCTTCAATACACGGGACTGCCCACTTTATGTCCGGCGCATCCTTGGCCGGGATAGTAGAGAGGCTGTGTCTAAACCTTTCTCGTCTCTCACAGCTACAAGTTTGTGTCCCACTGTAAGCTTGACTTGTCAAGTGAGAAAGTGTCAATAATCATGGACGGCTGGAGATATTCAGTACTGGTTCTACCCAAGAAAAAAATGGAACCGCTTCTACCACAAAAAAATAGACCATCATATATAGCCTAACATGTGCTAAATATGACGTAAATGTAACACAACATTCAAACAGTTTATGTCCACATCAAAAAGACAAGGCTAAGACATTAAACGCGTTCCCATGGGCAATTGTAACACTCAGTGGTGCAAGTAAGATCTCTATAGTCAAATTTACCATGCTGTGTCACAACCGTTTCAAAAATTAAGACGTTTTAGACAAATGCTATCAATATTTTAAAACTGTGTTTTGAAAATGTGTCTTTTTGTTGTTGTTGTTTTTAATTTCTTTTATATTTTTCAGTGCCATTTTTGCCTTAATTAAGCTGCATCCTTAGATGTCCTGAATGTTCAAAAATGTCCAAGAAAATAATATAGTATGCGTCAGTCTTCCATTGTTTGTGGTTGTTTATGGCTGCGTTCTGCTTTAATAGTAGAACTCAGCATTAATAACCTGCAACGGATGGCTTGAACTTGCATCCGAACTAAAAAGTACTGGATGTACATGTACCATTAATGAGGCGCAGTTATCTCATTCTGTGGTTGGTGGATACAAAAGTGGGAATAAGTGATGTACCAAACAATCAATTGTGGCCAATGATCAGTTATATAGTAATTAAATTGATATTAAGTTATGACATTCCACAAGAGATCATTGAAAACAATAGAATTCTATTATCGCTGAAAACAAAAACAAAACATACAAGCTACTTAGTAAAGAATCAGTCGGATTACCACCATCTCAAAATAGTACAAAATAAACTCCTTTTTTATATAGTTACAAGGAAAGTTAAATAATTGCGCGTACAATGCAGAGACAACGAACCCGAGCTGCATTCGTCTATTGCCATTGGTGAGAAGTGAGTGAGTTCAAGTATGTTACCCAAACATGATTTGATATTTTGTAGCGCATCCGTGGTTAAGAGGGTAAAGACGCTGCATTGAAAACCATTTCAACGCTGCAGGTTCGAATCCCACTGGGAGCTCGACTTGTAAGTGTCGATTATTATGGACGACGGGAAGTATACAGTATGTGTCTTACATCTTCTAACCAGGAATAAGTGAGAGGTCTGCTTCCACCACTAAAAAGTGTTGACCGTCATACATAGCCTAAAATGTGCTAGAAAATGACGTTACACGCCAAACAAACAAAAACAATTGCCCTTAAGAAAAATGTTCTTGTCCGGTCCATGTGGTAAGTAGCATACACATCTATGGGTCCTTTATTCAAAGTCATGCAGTCTTCATGTCCAGTCATACTCCTAAACCCCTTCTTCTTCTTTCGAGTAAAGACCTAGGAACTTCATAGATGATAATTAGCTGTTAAAATAATGACACGCAACCTAATTTGCCTATGTGTTTTCAATAGTCCGTGTGTTGCACATTAAAGTAATGTTTACATGTTCAAT
>JAWPHD010012857.1:0-72813 GCA_037043455.1 Cyrtodaria siliqua
TTATACATTCTCTTCTAGTATTTCATTATCCTCCCCTGTAAGTATATATTCTCCCCGATTCTGTTTAAAGTTCCCCTCTAAAAAAAAATTAAAAAAATATAGGGAATTTTTCGGTTTTCAAAATTGCATGACGCATGCAGTCTGGTTACCTAACAGGATTGTCCATGAATTAAAATACTTTATATTACTAGGGACACAGTCAAGAAATACAATGAACGAAATTATATTCAATGATTTTATTGGTTAGAATTACAATAACAAGGTCAGCTTTACTACATCCTTAGTACGTCACATACTTCGTCACATACTTCGTCTGCACAAGACCATGTATTATTATTGTTGCATCAGTCAGTGTTATTCAAATTAGTCCAATATTTATGTGTGAACATTCCAGCAAGGGATTGCTACGTGTTATTTTGCTATTTGTTATTGTTGAGTCAGTATATCATCCATTTATATGATCTTTATTGGTATCCATACTCTTCTGGTTTGTCCTGAAAATAAATCAAGAATAAACATTTACATCACTGTCACTTTATTTTTCATTAATATATATTGTGAATCTTACAAATATTCAACTTGGAACGCACCCCCACCCCCCACACCACACCCTCGACCCCTTCCCCGCGAAGAAATAAACATACCCAATTTGTAAACCTGATGATATTGTCCCTGCAAATTGTTTTGTTGGAAAGGTACCAGCAATACATCTGCAACATAAAAAACAATGGTCTGTTACAATGTTGTTTTTTTGTAAATTTATGGGCAAAACATTGGTGCCAAATGAAGGGTTTGATACTAATCATTCCCTTCAATTCTACTTGAAACCTCGGTGTCAAATAAATAAAAAAAGATAAATATTACATGCTTTTTCTTCCCTTCAGAACTTACATGCATGTTGCAAGTTCTGAAGGGAAGAAAAAGCATGTAATATTTGTCTTTTTGAAAGTGTGTCTAAGCTGTGATGTATTCTTGTCCATTCCCTTCAGAAAATATTAACGAAAAATGTTTAAATTGCGATACATTCTTTTTCATTCCCTTCAGAACTTGCAAAATTGACAAAATATATTTAAATCGGGAAACATTCTTTTTAATTTCCCTTCAGAACATGCATTGAATGTCCAGATTTCAAAAATAGACAAAAAAAGCATAATTCACCAACATAAGAAAAACATCATTTTTTAAATTGTGTGTGTCGGCTCTATAAGTTGGTGTGTCCACATATTCATAAGAAAAACATAATTTTTTAAAATGTGGAAATGGCCCTATAAGGCATTTTCAAAAATACACTTTCCGTGCGAAAACATAATTTTTTTAAAATGCGGACACGGCTCTATAATTAGGCGATGTGTCCACATTTCCAAACAAGAGGCCCAAGAGGGCCTGTGGACGCTCTACTGGCTAACATGGCTCTTATAACATCAATGAAGTGAGTGACTGCCATTTATGTTTTTTTGAAAGTTTCGGGCAAAAAACAGCTTTTTAACTAAATCAAAGGCCATAACTAAAGAATCTGGTAAAGTTTGGTAAAGATCAGATGAAAAATGAAGGCCCAACCGTATCAACGAGGCAACATATAGCATGTTTAACTAAATCAAGAACACCTCTGTTACTGGTCCGGCTGGTCGAACATAGAGCTAAAAAAAAAAAAAAAATTGCAAAAATTGCAAAAAAAAATTGCAAAAAATTGCAAAAAAAAAGAGAAGATATTTCAAAAAAAAAAAAATCAAAAAAAAAAAATTCAAAAAAAAAATTCAAAAAAAAAAAAATTTAAAAAAAAAAAATCAAAAAAATTCAAAAAAAATTCAAACAAAAATTCAAAAAAAAATATCTCTATACATGTCTATGTAAAACATGTGACCCGAGGGTTACCATTTGAACAAACTTGGTAAAGGACCATAAACTTACAGCAAATGCAAAATATTAAACCTCTGGCTCTTGCAGTTCCAGAGAAGAAGATTTTTTTTCAGTTTTTCCCTATACAAGCATTTATGTAAAACTGTGACCCCCGGGGCGGGGCCAGATGTGACCCAAGGGTCCCCATTTGAACAAAATTGGTAAAGGACCATAAGCTTATAGCACCAGCAAAATATTAAACCTCTGGCTCTTGCAGTTTCAGAGAAGAAGATTTTTTAAGTTTTTCCCTATACATGTCTATGTAAAACATGTGACCCTTGGGGCGGGGCCAAATGTGACCCCAGGGTCACCATTTGAACAAACTTGGTAAAGGACCATAAGCTTTTAGCAAATGCAAAATATTAAACCTCTGGCTCTTGCAGTTCCAGAGAAGATTTTTTTCTTCAGTTTTTCCCTCTACAAGCATTTATGTAAAACTGTGAATCCCCGGGGCAGGGCCAGATGTGACCCCAGGGTCCCCATTTGAATAAAATAGGTAAAGGACCATAAGCTTATAGCAACACCAAAATATTAAACCTCTGGCTCTTGCAGTTTCAGAGAAGAATATTTTTTAAGTTTTTCTCTATACATGTCTATGTTAAACATGTGACCCTACGGGCGGGACCAAATGTGACCCCAGGGTCACTATTGTCACTATTTGAACAAACTTGGTAAAGGACCATAAGCTTATAATAAATGTAACATATCAAACCTCTGACTCTTGTAGTTGGCGAGAAGAAGATTTTTAAAAAAAAAATCCTATATAAGTCTATGTAAAACTGTGACCCTCGGGGCGGGGACAAATTTGACCCCCGGGTCACCATTTGAACAAACTTAGTAGAGGACCATAAGCTGATGCTACATGTATTACATGAGAGCTCTGTGCCATGTGGTTCCAGAGAAGAAGATTTTTTTCAGTTTTTCCCTATACAAGCCTATGTAAAACTGTGACCCCCGGGGTGGGGCCAAATGTGACCCCTGGGTCAACATTTGAACAAACTTGATAGAGGACCACAAGCTTATAGCAAATGCAAAATATTAAACCTCTGGCTCTTGCAGTTTCAGAGAAGAAGATTTTTTAAGTTTTTCCCTATACATGTCTATGTAAAACATGTGACCCTTGGGGCGGGGCCAAAAGTGACCCGAGGGTCACCATTTGAACAAACATGGTAAAGGACCATAAGCTTATAGTAAATGCAAAATATCAAACCTCTGGCTCTTGTAGTTTCCGAGAAGAAGATTTTTAAAAAAAAAATCCTATATAAGTCTATGTAAAACTGTGACCCCCGGGGCGGGGACAAATTTGACCCCAGGGTCACCATTTGAACAAACTTAGTAGAGGACCATAAGCTGATGCTACATGTAATACATGAGAGCTCTGTGCCTTGTGGTTTCAGAGAAGAAGATTTTTTAAAGTTTTTTCCTATACGTCTATATGAAAAACATGCAAAACCTCAATATACAGATTTTGGACCCCCGGGGCACGGCCATTTTTGACCCCGGGGACTTTATTTGAACAAACTTGATAGTCTAGGCGTTGGCGATCATTTTAAAAGAAAAACTGTTGAAGTCTGTCCAGCGGTTCTGGAGAAGAAGATTTTTTAAGGTTTCGACCATATATGGTAATGGCAGCCATCTTGGATGTAGCATTGACCTAATTTTAACAAATCTAAAAAGCATTCAACTAAGGATCATCCACGTGAAGTTTGGTCAAAATTAGCCAAGCGGTTTCTGAGAAGAAGTCGTTTGAAGAAAAGTTAACGGACGACAGACGACAGACGACAGACAGACGACAGACGACAGACAGACGACGGACGACGGACAACACAGCATCCCATAAGCTCTGCTGGCCCTTGGCCAGTAGAGCTAAAAATCCCCAAAAAACGTCATTTTTAAAATGTGGACACACCGCCTTATAGAGCTGTGTCCACATTTTAAAAAATGATGAAAAGTGTATTTTTGAAAATGTGAACACACAGCCTTATAGAGCCGTGTCCACATTTTTAAAAATTGTTATAATGTGACACATGAAAGGTTTGTTCCGGGGAAAGGGTTTCCTTTGGGGACAAATACTAAGAAGGGGCTTGGATTACTTTTGGGGGTAATTTATCAAGTTTTTAAAAATGTGGACACAGATCATGTTGGTGATTTATGCTTTTTTGAAAAATGGACACATTCAATGTTGCAAGATCTGAAGGGAAAGAAAAAGAAGGTCTCCATTTAAACATATTTAGTCAGTGTTGCAAGTTCCGAAGGGAATGAAAAAGAATGTTTTCGAGAAAAAAATAATCTGTCGAGCCATAAGCTTTTTGGTAATCATCGAATATTCGCCTAGGAAATGACTTTCATAGGGTGTTTGTGCATTGAAAACAAACTACCGAAAGCTATCAATTGATGGGGCGTTAAAAGCAGCTTTAAATGAATGAGGAAACATAGATAACTTACGTTTTTTCCCATTCAATCAGCTGTAAAGAAACTCTGCAATTGCCCTCAATGCCATTTTTTTCTAAATGATCATGTGACACACCACGTGACAGTGTGTAATCCAATGAAAAATGGTGTTACAACAAATGTGAATGCTATTGATCGTAGACTGGTACAATGTCAATTATTTATGGGAAATAAATCAGCTAAAATCATGTTACTCAAACTGGGCCCATTTTTCTACCGCTATTAAATTCCGTCAAACAATCTTGGTTTTATCAGGACCTGTTTATATTACAGAATTATGAAATGAGACGAAATCTCGTAAATTCGGGTCCGTCGCGAGACTTCAGACACCATTTTAAAATGATTTTTTTTAATGGAAACTGACATGCTGGTTTCTGCAATAAAAATTGTAACAAGATCGCAAATATCTCAATAATTATCGATGCTCACATAGTATTGTTTCGCAGAATGATTTGGTAAGTCTTTTCTTTTGTGTTATGTATATGATAATTGACTTTGTAATACAAACTTACGGAGGTATTTGATCAGATACACCACAAAGGAAAAGTGATAACTGAAAGAAGCGGGAATTTTATTGTGTTGGTTGGTAACGATTTCCCAATTCAGCGAACATTTATATGAGCAAAAAAATAATTATTTATTCAAGTAATGGTGATGTCATTGTACTGGTATATATTTTGTTTTGAATGAGCACTTGTTTTAGAAATTTGGGACATGTGATCAGTGCTCAAGAAATAGGATAGCCCGACGCCCGGGGCTCCTCGAAATCCATTCCGGGCCTGTCTCATTTTGCAGACGAGGAGCCCGTCGGGCCTGTCTAAAAAAAAAAAAAAATCCCCCAAAAAATCAGTTTTACTGGATCTCAAGCTCAAGTTCCTCAAGACAAAATACTCCCATGTGTATTGTGAACTGTGAAAACACTTGCAATAAAGTAATTAAAATGTGTGATACACACATTGAAACAATAAGAAGTTCGAATATTTTGCCTGGCTTCGTGTCGGCAGTTTGCCACAATTTTGAGGTCGACAATTGTTGACATAAAACTCATTATTCTGCTATTAGGGTTGTGTTTTCTTTCCTTTGTGATAAGAAATACCGATTTTGTCATTAAAAACACACTAATGCATGAAAAAAAAATCGTTATTGATGGTATTTCGATTGAATGTTTGTGAAATGTTCGGGCCGTAAAAGTGCGGTGTCATAGTAGTTCGGATGGTACGTAATTTCGGTTTTTTTTTTTTGTTTTTTTTTTTTACATAATCAAATAAGAAAAACTGTCCTTTACAAATACATGTTGGTGGAAAGAAAACTATATATACTGTATATGTATAAATACAGATATAAAGTATATTTCTATTCATTATTTAAGGTGTAAGGAGTTCCTGGAATCCTACTTTTAAATGAATTCTAGTCTAGGCTCCTAATTCTTTACTTGGAGAAAGTGGTGACAAAAAGAAAAAATATAGCCAGAGAAGGCTCTGATAGTCTCATAAAACCTGATTAAAAATTTGGCTCCAAGTTTAGCTCCAGTTTCACCAAGTCGGCTCTGATTATTATCGTTTGGCAAAAGTGCTAGTACTCTCCTTTACATTGGTTATAAATTACTATGTAATATTCTATTCTAACATATTTTAAACGAAATGGTAAATAAGTCCGCTGAGCATAAACTTGTAGCAAAAAGAAAAATCTAGTCAGAGGAGGTTCTGAGCTTGATTAATACATACGAGCAAATGTGTGCTATAAAAGTGAATAAAGACACATTTCCAATAAGAAAAAAATATTGGATATTTCCATTTTAAATCAGGGCCTGTCCATTTCAAATCGGGGCCTGTCCATTTTCAGAAGCAACAAGCCCTGGGCCTGTCTCTTAAAATAATTTTCTTTGAGCACTGGTGATTTTCTTTTGACTTTTCGTAAAATGGCTTTTTTTTTTTGAAAATATGGCTGCATGACCTATCAGTTTGTAAAGTTTTCCATCCAAAATTCATCATTATAATATTAATTGGCATAATATTTGAGTAATTTAAGACTATGTGATTGTATTTCAGGTTTGATATTTCCGAAATAATGCTTTTTAAAATGTTTAACTTCAGTCTGAATTTTACTAATTTTCACCAGTTTTCACATGCATAAAAAAACACATAAAAAGCACAATACACAAAAAATACCTAATATTATTTAATTCATGAGGTATTTTCAATTTTAGGAATTGCAGTACATGAACGGTTACCATACTCAGTTTAATCCCCATATTGCCTCTGGTTTTTCAAAACGCACTCTGTCATTATTCTAGCAAAGTACTGAGAAAGCAAAGTACTCTTGCACATCTAATTTTACATTGACATTCGAAGCTCAGAGTACCGTTACATGCAGTTTTGTGGGAAACCGTTCATCGCAACATCTCGATCATTGTCTCGTTTCCGCAGTGGAAAAATAAAAACAAATGTTGTTTCGTTATTATTTTGTTAAGGGTTTGACTATTTCGGCCAACAGTATGTAGTTCACGGGACCAAAGCAAAATCTGCGGGGTAAAATCCTCGAACTTAAATGTCTGTGTTGAATGATTACCCTTTTTCCGTTTTTTGGATTGAATATTTTTGGTCGCCACTTGGGCGCGTGAAAGTCAAATTTTGGTCGCCACTAATTTGTGCCCCTGTATTTTCAGAAATGTACATAATGAACTCTTAATTATCATTTTATTTTATTTATTTTTTGTTTAAAGACATGCAAACTTAATTAAGACTAAGAGCTATGCACACTGTTTGTAATTAAAGTCAAGACCGGCCGTATAGGTCACTTATCAGCTATTATCGATCGCTTTTGCGTAGATAAGCCGTAAAATACCTATGGCATTGAAAAATATTTTTGACTGTTATATATAGCGCGTTGCACATCCCCATCCGGTCCATCTGAACACCCCAAATCCCACCAAATTCCCCCAAATTCCACAATAACCCCCCCCCCCCCCAAAAGCATCCCTCAACCGCCAAAAGTCTCCAAACGTGACTTTACATATTGTTTTAAGTATAAAAAATATTAATTTATTGCCTTAAATGGTTATTTCAAGCGTACCTATGATTCGATCGGTATACATTTTTTTCACACATTCGTAACAACTACACAAAATAGGACAGTCGGTGAAAGTAATCACTCATATGGGAGTATAATGCATTTTAATTACGGCAATAATTGATACAGTAATATTAGTTATTCAATTACAAATAAAGCAATCAGCGCTTATTTAGTTAAGTGATATACTACTAATTTTGGTTATAAAGCATTATTACAAATAAAGCAATTAGAAATCATGACACTGCTTATTGAAATAAATCACTCAGTGAGTGAAATATCATAATAACCCAAGCGCAATTGATAAATTAAAGGTATATAAGTAATAATATGTCAAAGTATATTTCATAGATTCTTATACCTATACCAAAATGACACGATTTTCATTATTTGGAGATAGTTATATCTCCAGATTATATCTCCAGATTGGAAACGTTTACCAACGGTAATATGGAATTACCAGGAGTCTGTCGTTTTTTTGGTGTTCCTGGCATGTCGACGCAGCAAAAATTCGAAGACAAGTTCAATGAACTTCTAGACTACCAGCCAGACGTCGTCTTCATTAACCTCGGCGGCAACGACATAAATGGAGCGTCTTTGGCAGAAGAAGTGTTCCTCCGTCTTCGAGACATCATGCTTAGACTAAGAGCATCCGGAGTGGAAAGGGTTTTTGTTGCCAGCATCGTAGAGCGTGGTTCTTTTTTCAAATCTAGCCACCTTACGGCGCAAGTACTCAATCAGATTCGCCGCTGCATTAACAAAAAGCTGTCCAATACATGCAAAAAGACTTCATAGATATAATGAAACAGCTGAAGTACCCTAAACACTACAGTGAAGACAACCTTCACCCTGGAATTCATGAAGGAGGGATGAGAATTTTGAAAGCATAGGCCCATAGATGCCTTTTGCGCGGTCATTACTGCAAAAAATTGCAAATCTGCTTTACAATGGTCCTTTTCAGGACCATACAAATGTCCTTTTCAGGGCCGTACATATTCTTCGTACAGAAGAGAACCCAACATTGTCAGACCCTCATTATTTTCAATAAAGAATGAAAAACAAAATTTTGTTTATTGTATATCTATTATGTTTATAATATAATTTTTTGTGATTTCTTGAAATACGCGAAGGGCCAACCGGTAGGCATAGACAGAACTTTTAATCTTGGCAGATTTTATGTTACAACTATAGCATACAAAAATCAAAGACTCGTGCGAAAAAACATCAATGAAAACCCGATCTTTTTAGGACCCATTTTACTGCACAAAGATGCCACTTATAAAACCTATAAAAGCTTTCTTGAACACGTGGCGACAGAACTTGACACAGAAATTAATGATTTAGAATTAAGACTTTCAGAAAATATGGAATCTGGAACCGACGACGAACGAGCCTTCACAAAAGCCATAGAACACGTATTTCCACAAGCAACTCGGTACCTGTGTACAAAACACTTGAAAGACAATATTAGACACTATTGCCAGAATAAAGTAGAAATGGAAAAGAATGAGCGCGAATCAGTTACCGAGAGGCTATTTGGCACAGGTGGCATTGTCGATGCTGAAACGACAATAGACTTTGAAAGTCGGTCAGCAGATCTTGTAAACAGCGTCGGAGAAAAATATCCTGTATTCTCCAATTATTTTGAAAAAAAACTAAAATCTAGATTAAAGTCACACGTTTTTGAACCACAAACCGCAAAAAAGAAGAAAAAAAACTTTGGACTAACAATAACGCAGAATCGCTAAATAACATTTTGAAACGTTCAGTCAACTGGCAGCCGCAACATACGCAAGAATTAAAATACAAACTTTACGGCGTCACAGAACTGCAGTTCATGGATTACAGAAGCGTGCTACATGATACTGGTAATTACCGCCTTGCAATATTCGAAACTCATTATCTTGTAAATGACGCACTTTGGCGATGTAAATCGGAAGAAGCGAAGAAAACTCTGTTCCAAAGTTTCCTGTCCGACACTAAGCGTAAAAAAAACAACGCGTACACTCAATCAAGTGACGGGAAATACTCAGTGGTAGTCAAGGCTAAGGGCACAGCCAAAAAAACAGGCCAACGCAAAAGACCCGTGAACGAGCGAGCGGTGAAAAGACACTAGTGAAAAATAGTCATGTTAAAGAGAGAACAATGTACATATCAACAGGCTGACATCATATCTGTTTCTCACTCCTTGTATATTTAACACATTATTTCATATTTAAATGCCTCTTAAAGGGACACATGACAATCTTGATGTGCATATTAACTAAAAGATTTATTTTATACATTATCATATTACCAACTGTTAATGTTATTGCACCAAGCATGATGTTTAAAGTCAAAATGCAACTGGATTAATAAATCGAGATTCTAATTTAAATGTCCAATGAATACATCAAGATTACCATGTGCCCCTTTAAATATTATAATAACTATTCTGGTTTATTAGCTATACAAAATGTAAAGCATAATAATAATAATATATCTTTCTCAACCATTCAACTATTCAAAAAAAAAAACATTATGTTAAAAAACACTTAGTGCACAACTGGTTTACAATGGAATCTAGAATATGTGTTAGTGAACGTGTAGCTCATGTATGTTCAAAAAAAAGATAATCACAAAGAAATAATTGTGAAAAAAAAAAGAAAAAAAAAAAAAAAAGAAACAAATATAAAATCTACATGTATCTGTTTGATTTATATTACACTTTTATTGTTTAAATATGTTTACCACATAATATTATAATGTTTCTTAAAGGGAGTACATCATTAATTTCAGCATTTTTCGTCCTAGATATGTTTTTTGCAAAGTTTAGACATTAAACAAATGGTTCTAACATCTTATTTTGATTGATATAAGTGCTTTATCATGAACTGGAACATTTTTATAATTTAAGAGATTTCTAGAAAAATCCGGATGTACCCCCTTTAAATAGTTATTACATACATGTACCTGTAATTAATGCGTTGTTTTGGATATCAGCTTATATCCTATAGTTCCTCGGTAACGGGCTGGTTACCTCAAGTGACCAGAGTCGTTGGGCCATTGTGGTAGCTGAGTGCTATAGGTATAATGCTAGTATCCACTACTGTTTAAACATGTTTACCACATATAATGTTTCTTAAGTAGTTATTACATAAATGTACCTGTAATTAATGCGTTGTTTTGGATATCAGCTTATATCCTATAGTTCCTCGGTAACGGGCTGGTTACCTCAAGTGACCAGAGTCGTTGGGCCATTGTGGTAGCTGAGTGCTATAGGTATAATGCTAGTATCCACTACTGTTTAAACATGTTTACCACATATAATGTTTCTTAAGTAGTTATTACATAAATGTACCTGTAATTAATGCGTTGTTTTGGATATCAGCTTATATCCTATAGTTCCTCGGTAACGGGCTGGTTACCTCAAGTGACCAGAGTCGTTGGGCCATTGTGGTAGCTGAGTGCTATAGGTATAACCAGGGAGTACGTTATAGGGAGGAGAAACGGGCTCGTTTTGCCGATTTATGTTGTCGCGCATGTGTTTCACTACTCCGTGAAAATGACTATTTTCCGGTTGTTTCGCGAGTGTGTGAAAAACAGCAAATTCTTATAAATTATTACACTTACAAACTCAATAAAGGTGCTAAATGTAAACATAAGTATTATTTATTCACATTGTGTCCTCTGCTACAGAGTGTGTATTTGTTTGCATGTTTAAAAGCACATTTTACCAGACGGTTCCGTGTAACAAAGATGGCGCCACTCTGCGCCAAATAAACGATGGTGACAGTGTATAGCTATTGTAAACGAGATACGAGACTACGGGTTATTTAGGCATTAATAATAACAAAAAGTGAATAGTAAACATATTTATCTTTGTCAAGAAGGTAATTGCATGGTGGTGATTATAAGACAAAGCCTAAAAAGAGGTGATGAAAATGTGCCTTTTGAGATATCAGCTAAATTTTTAATTTTATAGAATTAAAAATGGTGTGGAGCTATTGCAAACGAGATACGAAGTATGGGTTATATTAGGCATTAATAATAACAAAAATTAAATAATAGACATATTTATCTTTGTCAAGAATGTAATTTCGTGATGTTGATTATAACAGAAAGCCGTAAAAAGGGGCTGTAAAAACTGCCTTATTTGAGATGTTGGCTGAAATTTTAACTTTTCAAATGTAACGCGCTTACGATTGATTTACCTGTATCGATAAAATAGTAAATGGCGGCGTTCTAGCGCGACAACATAAATCGATAAACTAGAGCGTTTATGAACCCGTTTCTCCTCCCTATAACGTACTCCCTGGTATAATGCTATTGTCCAAATATGCTATAATTATATATACAATGTTATTACATTATATTTAACATGTGTCTACCTTATAATTATCTAATTGGTTGTAAAAACAAAAACAATCAGTTTTGATTATTTTTTAACTGATATTTCAAAATAAAAATAATCTGTTTTAAAAAACTACATTTATAATAAATAAAAAAAAAAGGCTGGTTTAATGTTTGGTTTTTAATAGATTTTATTAACATCCAAAAAGTCCTAGTCACACCTCCACGTGGTACCAGCTGGAAACTATAGATGCTATATCTATAGGCTAACGTGAATTAAATATTAAATATTACCCTATATAAAATATTATAATTCTTGTATTTTTATGATGCATTGAATAAAATATCAATACGATTGTAATTTATGTATCCATAATGGTTAAAATGCTATTGTCATGAAGATGTGAAAAAAAGGTAAACCGATGATACGCTCGTTATGCTTGAATTATCCATTTTAAGGCAATACATTAATCATTTTAATATTGATTAATGGACTGTTGTACATTAAATTAATACCTTTTAGCATCTTATGTCCAGTTTGGGGGGTTGTGGTGGGATTTGGGGGAATTTGGTGGGATTTGGGGGAATTAGGTGGAATTTGGGGTGTTACGACGGACCCTCCCCATCTAGCTACAGTCCCTCGTTTTATTTAGTAAATATTCAATAATGGTTAGTGTGTAATTAAAGTAATTATTTTGTGTTCTAAAAGTTACGGACATTGTCCCTTTAAAAACATGCATATATTAAAATAGGATAATCTATTTAAATATTTCCCAAAACAAGTAAAATTACTCGTTGCGGTTCGCGAAGGTCGCGAAAACTAACAACATTCAACAAACGAACAATATTTTCAAAAAACCTTACCTATCAAATTTCGATAGTAACTGGTGTTCTTCCGGAGAAAGTTCCACTGTTTCATTCTCTGTCCCCATAACTGATAAATCCAGTTGTTGTTTCGTTGTGTGAGAAGAGATAAATAGTGAAAATGTTATTAACAACTCTTGGAAATTAATTGACAAATTTCCTCAAATTCCAAACAATAAACCTCAGCGTTAGGGCAAAGTTTAAAACGAATATTTTTACGAACCATCATCATCACCATCATCATCATCATCACCATCCATATCCTCATCATCATCATCACCATCATCACCATCATCACCATCATCATCATCATCTTCTTCTTCTTTTTGTTCTTCCTCTTCTTCTTCTTCTTCTCAACCATCTCCTTATATTGTAATATTGTGGTTCGTATTTTATAAGATGTCTAAACATTTCGATATACGTGAATCTTACATTAATTTATTAAACGGGATGATACACTATTTTAGAACAAGATTTAGCTCTGCCAAACTTGAAAAAAAGCTAAAGAAGTATCAAAATGCCATGACAAGTAAAGGAGATATGACCAACCGAAAATTTGCAAAAAAACATAACTGGAGGCGGCCATCTTGGAACGATGACGTCATCATGTCATCATACATTTTACATTTGTATATTTATTTTTATCTTTCCTTTAAACGATATTTCGTCAATATGCTATATATGGTAAAAAAAAAAAAAAAAAAAGCAAAAAGCGTGATGGTGTCATCTTTCCAAGATAGTACATATCTCCTTTATCTGTCGTGGTATTTTTAAAAGTGAATTTTTCTCGTTTAAACAGTCAAACAAATATGGTGTGACCGCTTGTCAGACCGCATATCATTCTTTCCAACGAGTTTAATAAACTTTATAAAAAAAAAAATTAGCGTGATATCACATTTCTAACATGCTTTAAATGGTTTGTACATGTGTTGCTTTGGCTTCTGTCAAGTCATTGAGCATTTGCTTTGTGGCTTTTTATGAATATATATGATCATCGATCGGTGTGTTATATTTATGCTGCTGCCTGGTTTATAAGAGGGTAGTCTGGAGTGGATTTCTTTATTTTACACCATCCCGTTTTATTGGGATGGCAGTTATTTATTATTATTATAGTGTACGTCATTGTTATTAGGTCTGTGTGTACGTAAGAGTGAGGTTTGGTGACCCTACGATCTGGTTTAAACCCCAAGCGTTTTGTTTTTGCCTGACCGTTTCAACGCGGTAGCCTTATTGTCAACCCTGTTATGGTGTCTACTATTCTATAGTGGGTCGGTAGATTTCATAGAGGGTCACCAAAACAATACGATTCAAAGTTTAAATCATTTGCAAATAGTTCTGTAAATCGTTAGTAACAAACATAATAAGTAAATTTAATAATGTTTTTAAACGGTACCGCTCTTGACGTCAACGTCTTGACGTCAAATTGCGCGAACGTTCCATTGACGTTGACGCTCCATTAAAATGGGTTAAATATCGGCGTTTGCCTTAAAAAGGGTGCTTGATGTAATAAATCAGTTATTGGGTTTGTTACTGACCCCCAACAGAAGTATGTGGTGTCAGTCAGATATATATAGGGAGACTCGGCTATCGCCTCGCCCCCTATAAAACTTACTGACCCCACATATTTCTGTCGGGGGTCAGTAACAAACCCAATAACTAATAATATTTTCACACTCAACCTTTAGATTTGCTTTTTTCTTCGATTCATTCTGAATTTAACTTTAAAGTGAACTCGCTCAACGTGGCCAGTGTATTTACAATGGGCCAAGAATTATGCATACATTGGATTGCTAAATTTATGCATTAAATTTCGTTATTTTTTTGATAAAAATTGTCTTAAATGATTTATAAATACTTTCATTTTCACGCTAAACCGTTTATTTGTGGGTTTTTTCATTGATTCATTCTGTATTGAACTCGCTTAACTTTTTACAATGCATTTACTATGGGACAAAATGGCGGTAGCCTCCCCGATCTCAGGAAAAACCCAGATTCCAAAATAATAAAAGAAAATAATTTCCCGATATCGCCAATTCCATAACTAAATAGTGAAAGCCCAACATCTACACCAATTATAAAAGCTAAACGAGTTAATAGAATAAGTATATCTACAGTTAAGCCCAAAACTAACAAATCGGGTAGAAAGGAAAGCGTATTAAAAACGTTAAAAGTACCAATATACCGAAAACGCAAAAGCGATTGCAATTTGAAGATAAATTCTTAAATGACAGTCCTTGCAAACGTCAAAAAATTGATAATATCGGAAACATAAGCGATATTAATGTAGAAATGTGGGTAGAAGAGCTACATTTAAATTTAAATGATAAAAAAAGCACAGAAGAAAGCAAATGGCTCAGCGAGCTGTCAATATTTTGTTAAAAAGGCAAATTCCAAATGATAAACGGATTACAGGACACTTAACACTCACTTTTATGTAGAATGCACAAGCAATTGGAATGTTACAAAAAAATCGACTCTCAACATTTACCATCTTGATGGAAGTTATCACTGGACAATGAGTTTTCAGTCACTGGACAATGAGTTTTCAGTCACTGGACAATGAGTTTTCAGTCACTGGACAAAGTTTTCAGTCACTGGACAATGAGTTTTCAGTCACTGGACAATGAGTTTTCAGTCACACAATGATCCTGATTTTGTTTATAATAGGATGAAACTGATTTAAAAGCAAATGTAAACATTCAGCTTTCTCAGATATACAAAAATACTTATCGTATAAAGATTTATAAATACTAAATGTCCCAGAGTGCAACAACAACCAAATGTATTTGACTGCGGACTTTTTGCGATATAGTAGACTTTTGTTTACAACCAATTACATTTATTTTCAGAACAAACTATTTGGTATCGCAATTAAGACCGCATCTTATTAAATGTTTAATTAACGGATATATGACGTCGTTTCTACAACAGAAATCCCGTTGTAGAAATCTGCCAATATTATTTAAACCCAAACTTGTAAAAATAGAAGTGTATGCCCAGTTATAATAGACGATATGGTCCAATGCGTTAGCATCAAATGCAGATTATGGTACCATAAACAGTGCGTAGGCATTAGTTCTGTAGGCATAAGTTCTACCTGGGACGAAAATAGAAATAGAGCCCTGGTTCACCAATATGTTTGTGAATTTTGATGAGTCCAAGAAATATTTTTCGGGGCTAGGTAATGATATTTTTCATTAATAATGATGATGCAGAGGAATTTTGTAATAATCATAATTTTAATAATTTAAGCTGCACCTTTGAAGAACTAGATAAACGCATAACTGCACAAGAAATTTTAGATGCGGTAAAACATCTTAAGAGAGAAAAATGTATAGGAATTGATTATATAATGAATGAATATTTAATTGAAAGTATTGATATTTTATCTTCTCTCATTTGTGTGACATGTTTAATATTATACTTGATTCTGGGTATTTTCCAGAAAAATGGACCGAAGGTATAATTATCCGAAGGTATAATTATTCCATTACATAAAACAGGGGATTTTAATCATGTTTATAAGTATAGGGGCATCACTCTAGTAAGCTGATTATCTAAGCTTTTCACAACCATATTAAATAAGAGAATTGTAACTTTTTGGGATAATAATCATGTTATATCTGATGCGTAGACTAGTTTGGATTTAGGAAAGGGCGTTCAACCACTGATGCATTGTTTGTCTCAATAAATACGGTGCAAAAGTTTTTAATGATAAGAAAAGATGATACTGTGTATTTGTTGATTTGAAGAAATGTTTTGATACGATTCATAGAAATGCATTATGTATGAAACTTTACAACGTACGAATTCAGGGTAAATTGTTAAGAATATTTAAAGATATGTATGAAAAAGTGAAATCATGTGTTAGGAAATGTGAACAGTACTCAGACTTTTTTGAATATGCGATTGGGTTGAGACGAGGGGAGATAAATTCGCCAATATTATTCTCGCTCTTTATTGAGGACCTAGACTTAACACAGGCAATCGTGCAAACTCGCTCATTTCCGTAGATCATCGGGAAAAAAATAAAATGGTTGAGGCAGTTCCGATTGATATAAAGTAACATTGATGATATAGTTCTTACTTTACTCTTATTTGCGGATGATATGGTCATTTTAGGTAAATCACGTGAAAAAATGCAACAAAATATTAATCTACTTTATGATTATTGTAACAAATGGGGCTTAGAGGTAAACACGGCGAAAACAAAAGTTATGTTTTTTAAAAAAGGAGGCGGGCTATTGAACAGTGAATCTCGGAATTATAATGAAGGAAACATAGAAGTAGTAAATGATTTCAATTATTGAGGAACACTTTTTAATTATACAGGGAAGTTTGCTTTAAAAAAAGAACATTTGATATGAAAAGCTCTGAAAGCACTGAATGTACTCTTAAATAATTTTAAAAAGGTAAGATTGAAACCGAAAATACTAGGTCAATTATTTGACTCTTTTGTTGGCTCCATTTTTAATTATTCTTCGGAAATTTGGGGATATACAAAATCAAAGCAATCGAGAGATTACATTTTAAAGGTGAGAAATATCTCATAGTTGTAAGTACAGCAGGAGTTAATGGTGAATTTGGCAGATATCCTTTATTCATAACACGTTATGTAAGAATTGTTAAATATTGGTTTAAAATACTAAAAACAGATAACATAATACTTAAAAATGTTTACATATCATCAATAAACGATCGTAAAAAGGGTTATGCAAACTGGGTATCAAACATAGAAAAGATGTTAAATGAATATGTTTTTACTAATGTCTGGAATGATCCAACTTCGCTTGACTTTAAGTACTTTATAAACGTATTTAAACAAAGAGTTTTGATTGTTTCATACAAGGATGGTTGGTGGATAAAGAATCAAGTAGTGTACTTAAATTATATAATCACTGTAAAATAAATTTTAATTACGAAGCATGCCTTGATATTTTACCATGTAATTTAAGGCCATATTTAACAAAAATCCGAATATCTGCACATGCGTTAAAAATATAAACTGGTCGATACACTAGAAATAGAATACCTAGAAATGAAAGACATTGTCAATGTTGTAATAGCAGCGATTTGGAAGACGAGTATCGCTTTATTTTGAAATGCACTTGTTATACAGGAATACGCAAAATTTATGTTAAGAAATATTATTATAATAGACCAAGTATGTTTAAATTCATAGAATTACTTCAGACGCAAGATAATATTAGTATTATTAATTTAGCAAACTATTTAAGTAAAGCTTTATCTGTAAGAAATTCATTGTTGAATATATAATAAAATATCTTTCAAATGACGATGTTCGTATGTACAAGTTAAATAAAATATATGTTCTGTTCTGTTCTGTTCTACCAATAACGTGTGGATTATGTGGCACAAAAAACGCATAATAATACAGTTTTCAAATGAATTGAATTGAATTCAAATTGAATTGAATTGAATAATACAATATGTAATGTAATGTAATGTAACCTTTAAAGAAATATCATCACCGTACTTTATGGTGCATGTCGTTTATTTATTGTATTGATATCATCAAATATGTGTTATTCACACCTTATATAATGTTTGAATATGGAAGAGAATTGAATTGAATTGGATTTTATAGTCGCACCAACAGCTAAGGTCATATGGCGACTTTCCAGCTTCCATTGGTGGAGGAAGACCCCAGGTGCCCCTCCGGGCATTTTTTGTGCACGGGCGGGCACCTGGGTAGAACCACCGACGTTCCGCAAGCCAGCTGGATAGCTTCCTGAATATGGAAGAGAGGCAACAAGTGTTTTTGAAGTGTCGACATTTAACTGCAATGTCACTGTGTATGTTATATTTAGAGAGGGCCTTAAAGTAATTTATATTTAATATTTGTTTATGACATTAACTGATTCAAAATGAATCTATTTATAATGAATGGTGAATCAATTAAACTATATATGGTGTAGAATTTAAAATCCATATAAAAACTTAACGAGTTTTCAACTACTGCTGAGTTGTAAAGCATTAAATCGACTGTCATTGAAATTTTATCAAACTTCATGCTATATTCGGTATGTAGTATGTGTTTGTTATGTATATTGTGTTGATGTTCGATTTTGAATAAAAACATTACTAATAAAATGACGAATTAAACATTATGAAAATGTATATTTGTTACTTTTTGTCTTCTTTTCTTCTATTATATTATATTTCCTATACAGATGGTACCGATATGTAGATACAGTACAGTACGGTGTTATACCCCCGAAAAGTTACTTAAATATTAAAACAAAAAAAATAAGAAAAAAATAATAAATACAGATAAGATCATTATTGACTGCAAAATGACTAACCATGTTATAAAACTATATCAAACATGTATATGTTAAAGCACTTGTCCATTCAATCCCGAAACGTTAATGCTTAATTACACTTAATATTTTTTATTACATAAATACTTCTTTATGTTTGCTAGTATAACTACCAACAGAAAATAAATAATTCTTATTTAATATCATTCTGATATGATGGTTTTATCAAAATATCTATGGCAAACATATGTGACCCAACTTGGATAGAAAATTAAATAAAGAATCAGGTCCCGGAAAGTAAATGTTAAATAAGAAAGTTATAAATATATATATATATATATATTTGATATAACCCTTATTCAAACGTCTGCGCTTATATAAATCAATTTTAGTAAAAAAAAAAAAATGTGTTCGTTTTTGAGAATTTAATAGAAAAATATAAACGCTTATAGCCATTTAGCCAAAATGTCCAAGTCATTTAGTCAAAATTCTTAGGCGGTCCCGCAAAGTAAATCATTAATTACAAAGTCACTTTTTAACATAATTACATAACAAATACATATGTATGTCCGCTGGACCATTCTACATTAATATATACTAACTTAAATTATAGGAACACGATAGTTTATGAAAAATGATATTATGAGTAAGACTGGTCCATATATGATAATCACTTTTGATAACAGGTCCCGGAAAGTTATTGCTAAATTATACATATATGATAATCACTTTTGATAACAGCTCCCGGAAAGTTATTGCTAAATTACACATATATGATAATCACTTTTGATAACAGGTCCCGGAAAGTTACTGCTAAATTACACATATATGATAATAACTTTTGATAACAGGTCCCGGAAAGTTATTGCTAAATTACACATATATGATAATCACTTTGGATAAAAGGTACCGGAAAGTTATTGCTAAATTAAAAAGTCAAAATAATATTTTTTGATTATTTGTGTGCGTGTGTACACATAGATTATTTCATTCTGCGTAGAAATAAACATTTACAAGAAAAAGTATCAACCCATTTAAGAGTTATTGGACGCACACACACACACACCCCTATTTTAAAATCCTCCGACTTATAGTAGCCACCGGATTTGATAATGGCAAAATCGAGATATAAGCAACAAGAAATATCTTTAAAAAAAGATAGTCGGCGCGTTTGGGGAAGCACAATGTATAAGTGATTGATGGTCATGAACAGAAGTGAAATAATTTTAATTTTAATAGCGAGAGTAGAGCAATAAGACGTTTTCTATCGGTTTTCCGATAAAAGTTGACACGGCAGTGCCAGTATGGGGAATTTGAACAAAACAAGTTAGTGCCTTCCATTGTTAAAATATTCAAATGGCCATAACCCCGAAAACAAGAGGGCTGAATCGATCTACTGGGAAAGTGTACTCTGTTAGATAAATAGCAAGTCTCTAATTTTGTGGTTTGAAAAAAGATTTTTAAATGTATTTCCTAATATTTCTATGTAAAACTTTTGACCCCCGGTGAGGGACATATTTTGACCACAGGGACAGTCACACCATTTGTACAACTTGGTAAAGGACCACTACATGATGCTACATGTAAAATATCAAAGCTGTAGCCACTGTGGTTTCAGAGAAGAAGATCCGGGCACCTTGAAAAATCACGTGACGAGTAAAATCACGGCGATATGTAATTTTTAATAGGGTTTCATTTTCAGTTACCATATAAAATTAACGCACTTTGCAAGAAAACAGAATAATTTATTTGCAATTTCAGCATTTCTATTCCTTTCTTCATCTTTTCCGGTCACGACTGAAGTACAGCGTAACAAATCACCTAACGATATGTATACAATTGATCAACAATTGATCAACAACTACACTCTATCAGGGACTTAGTCCCTGACTCTATAAACAAATATACTAGTTTCCTTTGGTCTTTTCAGACAAATTTAGCCAATCAGCATTCAGTTTAACAAACACTGTAGACTTTCATAATTTCTGTATCACTTTCAACTCGAGTTTTGATAGGCTTACACACCTCCTTCGAGGCCAAAAGCTTACGGCTGGCTGGCACCGAAAAACGAGGACAACATAGCCAATAATCCCTGCCAAATCACGTGACGATAGCTGAGGCCATGTGATTACAAAATGGCGATACACTAGGTAATGCTTGGGCCGTAACCAAAAGCATGGCAATAACATATATCACCTTCGAGATGATGTTGAAAACATTCAACCTGTTTTGGCTTGGGTGCAACTCTTTATTAAATTTACGCTCAGCTTCTATAATGTTCTCAACGGAATACATGATTGTTGATGGGCATATAAAATATATATATTCGCTAAAAGTTGAAATATTGACCTAACAAATATCTAACCAAAAAAAATAACTTGGCTGGATTTCAGCTATAAATTTGTGTGGTGGCAGTGATTACTATCACTGAGGGGAGTACTGTAACAGAAAGGGGTAGTAATCACTGAGAGGAGTTTGCTGCCACCACACAAATGTATAGCTGAAATCCAGCCAAGTTAAATTTTTTGGTTAAATATTTGTTAGGTAAATATTTCAACTTGCTTTGTTCATATTAAATATAGAAAAATAGTGTGAAAAAAACACGGTATCTGGTTACAAAAATAATTTATTTATTCCAAAAAATCAATTTTTAGCGAATATGAACACCGGTTACTTGGTTACTTGTAAACAAACATGTATTCCGTTGAGAACATTACAGAAGCTGTGCGTAAATTAGGGATTACACCCAAGCATAGATCTATATACGTATTTTAAGCTATGACCCAAGCCAAAACAGGTTGAATGTTTTCAAGCATACTGACGTCATTTCGAATTTTTCAAATTCATCACTGATATTCGGCAGGTGCCCTCCTGATTTTTCAGGACTTCATCCGCGGTGCGGTAATTCGGTGTGCATATACTCCTAATACATTTAGGGATTCACGAACCTTTGGAGATCCTTTTAAAAGTACATAGAAATATAAAACACACGTTTGAGGAAAGTTTGGTGCTTTTGTCCACGTGTCTAGATTGGGTCCTAAAACCTGCGTTTTGGTCCCCAGCTATATTATGCAAATCACCTGACCGGACTATTTTTTCCCCCATAATTACAAGCGCCAAACACGAGAGATGATACTAGTATCGATCGAGGGCGAGAATGTGTTTTCAAGATCTCGAAGGTAATGATGTTATTGCCAACTGCCTGTTGGTTTCGGCAAGAGTTTGCTGTACCAAGCATTGCCTAGTGTATCGCCATTTTAAGCTTATGGGATGGTGTGTTGTCTGTCGTCCATCGTCCGTCTGTCTGTCGTCCGTCTGTCGTCCGTTAACTTTTCTTCAAACGACTTCTCCTCAGAAACCGCTTGCCTAATTTTGACCAAACTTCACATGGATGATCCTTAGATGAATGCTTTTTAGATTTGTTAAAATTAGGTCAGCGCTACATCCAAGATGACTGCCATTACCATATATAGTTGAAACCTTAAAAAATCTTCTTCTCCAGAACCGCTGGACAGATTTCAACAGTTTTTCTTTTAAAATTATCGCCAACGCCTAGACTATCAAGTTTTTTCAAATAAAGTCCCCGTGGTAAAAAATGGCCGTGCCCCGGGGGTCCAAAGTTTGTATATTGAGGTTTTGCATGTTTTTCATATAGACATATAGGAAAAAACTTTAAAAAACTTTCTTCTCTGAAACCACAAAGCACAGAGCTCTCATGTATAACATGTAGCATCAGCTTATGGTCCTCTACTAAGTTTGTTCAAATGGTGACCCTGGGGTCAAATTTGTCCCCGCCCCGGGGGTCACAGTTTTACATAGGATTTTTTTTAAAAAATCTTCTTCTCGGAAACTACAACAGCCAGAGGTTTGATATTTTGCATTTGCTATAAGCTTGCGATCCTCTACCAAGTTTGTTCAAATGGTGAAACCAAAAGCACAGAGCTCTCATGTATTACATGTAGCATCAGCTTATGGTCCTTTATCAAGTTTGTTCAAATGGTGACCCTCGGGTCATATTTGGCCCCGCCCCAAGGGTCACATGTTTTACATAGACATGTATAGGGAAAAACTTAAAAAATCTTCTTCTCTGAAACTGCAAGAGCCAGAGGTTTACTATTTTGCATTTGCTATAAGCTTGTGATCCTCTACCAAGTTTGTTCAAATGGTGACCCAGGGGTCACATTTGGCACCACCCCGGGGGTCACAGTTTTACATAGGCTTGTATAGGGAAAAACTGAAAAAAATCTTCTTCTCTGGAACCACATGGCACAGAGCTCTCATGTATTACATGTAGCATCAGCTTATGGTCCTCTACCAAGTTTGTTCAAATGGTGACCCTGGGGTCTAATTTGTCCCCGCCCCGAGGGTCACAGTTTT
The DNA here is from genome assembly GCA_037043455.1 of Cyrtodaria siliqua. Classification (NCBI taxonomy): domain Eukaryota; kingdom Metazoa; phylum Mollusca; class Bivalvia; order Adapedonta; family Hiatellidae; genus Cyrtodaria; species Cyrtodaria siliqua. The sequence goes on from JAWPHD010012857.1 coordinate 23,274, forward strand.
ACATAGACTTATATAGGATATATTTTTTTAAAATCTTCTTCTCTGAAACTACAAGAGCCAGAGGTTTGATATTTTACATTTATTATAAGCTTATGGTCCTTTACCAAGTTTGTTCAAATGGTGACCCTCGGGTCACATTTGACCCCGCCCCAAGGGTCACATGTTTTACGTAGACATGAATAGGGAAAAACTTAAAAATTCTTCTTCTCTGAAACTGCAAGTGCCAGAGGTTTAATATTTTGCACTTGCTATAAGCTTATGGTCTTCTACCAAGTTTGTTCAAATGGTGACCAATGCACATTTGGCCCCACCCTGGGGGTCACAGTTTTACTTAGGCTTGTAAAGGCAAAAACTGAAAAAGTTTCTCTTCTGTGTTTTTTTTTTTAATTTATTTTTTAATTATTATTTTTTTTTTTTTTTTTTTTAATATTATTATTATTTATTTTTTTTTTTTTTTTTTTTTTCCAGCTCTATGTTGGACCAGTCGGACCAGTAACAGAGGAGTTATGGCTCTAGATTTAGTTAAACATGCTATATTTTGCCTCGTTAATACGGTAGGACCTTCATTTTTCATCTGATCTTTACCAAACTTTACCAGATTCTTTAGTTATGGCCCTTGTTTTAGTTAAAAAGCTGTTTTTTGCCCGAAACTTTCAAAAAATCGTAAATCTTCATTGATGTTATAAGAGCCGTGTTAGCCAGTACAGCGTCCACAGGCCCTCTTAGCGTCCACAGGCCCTCTTGGGCCTCTTGTTTGTAGGTTGTGGTGGCACAGGTTACTGTAACAGAAAGGGGAAGTAATCACTGAGGGGCGTTTGAAACATGGAGTATGATACCGTACGTTTATATCTAGAAAACGGCGTTTTAGATATACGTCTGACGATCTTAAGACCACATGAACCAAAAGCTGTAATGCATGCTTATAAGACGAAACTCGCATCATCTTGATTCCGATATATTTATCTAATTTTGTATTCGTGTCAAGGTTTAGGGAATTACTTAAAGGTTGGGGGATTTTCTATGTTACGTCAGAATCATATTTTTTCCTCGAATGCGTCAGTACTTTCCTTTCAAGGTTTGTTCACGTTCATTATACAACACCGACATGACTTTTAAAACTATTAATAAATGCGTAGGTGTGCATAGAGGACGTGATTAAAAACATTTCAGACTTATTTGTCTCGAGTGCAGACTGAAGTTGAAGTGTTCATGTTTCGTATCGATACTGAAACTGAAAGTGTGTGAAGTAGACCAAGTGACAAGTCTTCTCAAGGGAAAAAAACTCTGCCGGTAGGGGATTTGAACCCGGGACCCTCGCTTATAGGCCGATTGCCGGGCACCAACGGGTACCCAAATCACACCACGTTAATACATCTGGCCCATTTAGCTCTAGTAGATACCAAATGAGTAAATCCGTAAAGGCTCGTTACCAACTGAGCTTACCAGGTGGACCGGGTACCCAATAATATATAATTGCCAGTATCACTACAGTAGTTTAGTTTAAACATATTTATTTGACATTGATTGCCAAACAAGTTCTTGCAACTTCGATTAATCCCTCTCGATCACTTCCTAGGTAGAAGCAGTACTAAGCAATGTGGATTAATTATCTTGCTCGAGGATAAATAATGTGGCCGCGGAGAGGATCGAACCCTCGATCTAGAGTTCGTCACTCTACCATTGGACCACACACTCCACAATACCAACAGATTGCAGTTGTGGCATTTAGGGTGTAGAGGTGGTTTAATTCTGAATACAGATTAAATGTCACAAACTATTTTCATCATCTATCGACACATTTAATTTTTCATTAGTTTTTGTAAAAAAACATTTTAAAGTGAGTCAAAAAAACACAACATGCATGAAAACATTGAACATGTGGTGCCAGTTAGGCTTGAACCCTGGTCCTCTGGTTTCCCGTCCACCATGCTTTCCAAACAGCACCTACATGCTCGAGGTGGATCAACGTTGCGTTGTAAACCTTCTCACCTCTCACGGCTGCCGGTTCGAATCCCACTGGCAGCTCAACTTGTAAGTGTGGAAGTGTTGATTCTTACGGATGTCGGGAGGTATAGAGTACTGTACTGGTTCTATTATCTAATCAGGAAAATGGGGTGGTCGGCCTCTACCACAACAAAATCGACCATCATATATGACCTAAAATGATGTAGAACACCATTTAACACCATTCAAACAAACAAGCAAACAAACATTATTTAGCAATGGTGATCCTAGATAGAAAGTTTATTTCAGGGCCATTTATCCCCTCAGTGATTGCCTGCTTATATCAATCATGTACCATTGGCTTCTTTTTCAGAGTTGTGTTGGCTAATCGACTGGTTCAAAAGACAAAGACGCATACATTGTAACAAGTAGGATAAGGAAAAAGGTTTGCGTTAATGTTTTTCACGTTCCAAGATTGCTTATAATTCAAATGATATAAAGGATGGCATCGTAGCTCTATGTTAAGTACACACCGTGAGAGCTATGATTCTCGCAGCTAGGTAAAACCATAAGGCCTAAAAAAAAATGTTTCTGGTTTCACCCTGTCAAAGAGTAAGGGTAGGTAGGTAGGCAAAAGTTTTTTTTTTAGATTTCTTTTTTTATATATATTGTTCGCATATATTATGCCATTTTTGTACTAAGGCAACTGCTTGATAACCTTTGCAAACAGTTTGGATCCAGATAAGATGTTTAACTACTCTGGCTAATGAAATTATCATTTGAATAAAAATATTTGTTGTTTGATTGTAATATTTTTTTATTTATTTTTTTATTTATTTTTTTATTTTATTTTTTTATTTATTTTTTCGCTAAAAATATTTAGGGTCAGCGGTGAAAAAGTAGGGTGGGTCGGTCGGGAAACCGGAATCACACATATTTTTTTGTTAGGCCTTATCTTAATTTATATGTCTTGGATTGTTCTGAGCGAGAAAAAAAAGGCAATTTTGGTTATAATTGAACATAACCAGTGTGCTGGTTTGTGCACATGGCAGATAGTGATAAAAAGCGACCCTGGGTTTGAGTCTCGATTGAGGAACACATTTTTCACCACCTGCTATAATAGAGGGCATATCCGAGATATCCAGAGAAACACCAGCAGTGGTTCTTTTGTATAATTAGAAATTCAGGGTCGAATTTCAGTCTAGTGGGGGTGTATGTAACCGGGTACAGGTAAATGGTGAATAATCAATTATGAACCATATGTACTTCAGATAGCTCTCTGTCAACAGTTTCATTATGGCCACAGTTCTCGCAAACACAGGTTCGATAACTCTTGTGTTGCATTTTGCAAAACTATGGCCCTTTTTTCCCTTCAACATTTAATTTCTTTACAGCGATATACATGTAGCTGTTAATATGGTGTGAGACATATTGCAGACAGGTGGAATTTCCCATTATTATCTTGCTGGTGTGCTATATACTAACACAAGTTGAAAAAAGGGGTTAGGGGATTGTGTTTAGGGAATTTAGACATACAGCCAAACAATATGTATTATTGAGATTTCTGAAAAAACATGGAAAAAGGTGAAAATATCAAAAACAAATGATAAACAAAGAAGAAATGACCATTTTGAAGACTGTGACATAACACTGTTTTTTTGCCTTATATGAGTGGTACCGAAAAACAGTACTTAATTCCCAATGGCAAAAAGTATACATGTGTTTTTTCCCCAATTGGAGTGAAAAGAAATCCCAATCCAAAAAAAAGAGAAAAATAGAGTAGAGTAAAACTTTAAACTGAAGAAGGGAGAAAATATATTCTTTAAGGTGAGGGTAATGAAATACTATAAGAGAATGAATTTATATGGTAGCATTATGATGGTAGTGTTTTTGAAAAGTATGGATACAATATTGCTTTTGTTTGATAGTGAAAAATTCCCAATTAAAGGCAAAACATTCCCATTCCCAAAAGGGTGAATAAAATTGCTGTATATTGCAATTCCAAATTACATGTAGTGCAAAGTATTGAATCACCACCTAATTGTTCTTATAAACTTAAAATAAAATTTCGTAATTTCTTTTTCCAAACCAGAACAGACATGGCAGATGATGAAGAGTATGAGGTGCTGGATTTGTCGGCGCTGAGTCGGAATAGCTCTTACATAAACCGAATTCTAGGGGACGTATCTAAACAATCTGCTGCTCAACAAGTGGTCATTGGAGGTGCTACAGGCTGGTAAGGAGGTTTCTGTTTCTGAGATGATATTCAGGATAAGACATCAAAATCACTTTCTGATGCACTTAACAAAAATTCTACAATCTGATAGGTTAACTAACGTTAACATTTTTGCCGCTAACCCAGCGCAGATAAAGTTGTGTGATGTTCAACCGTCAAAAATGTAACTGTGACGGCATTTCGTTTCATTTCAATGCGTTTATCAGTTGTGACGGTGAAAGGCAGGATTATTTCCGAGTTACTCGTCCGACGTAATATTTGAATGGTCAAATTGATGTTATTTTTTTTTAGAATTTACTTGTGCCCTGCAGTGAATACTTGTAGCCCTGCAGTGAATACTTGTAGCAGTAAGCTTGTTGCTCAACTTGATAGTGCTGCCACCTGGAATACCACCCCGTACAGACATCATACTGTCCGTTCTTTTGATCATTAATGAGATGAGAAATCTTTTGTCAGCGAACAAAACTGTGTTAAACCATGAGAAATACTGGCAGATATCTATTAAAGCAGAAATTGGTCCTAAATCAACAAATCCGCTTTTGATATGTTTTTAAGTATTAAATATCATTATAAATACGATTATTACTATGCCATTGATGTATGTTCAGTAAAAATATGTTTTTGAAGATAAAAACTGAACAGGCGAACAGGTATTGCTAAAATATCGAAAAATATCTAAGGGGAAAAACTCTTGCGCGAATTACCGGAAGTGACGTCATTGGGAACAAACTATTTTTTGTTTACATTGGGACTGAACGCAAAACAGTATACCTTGTGTGAAAATGCGAGAATTAAGCGATCATGATACCGAGTCAGAGGAAATGCCCGTGATAAGACGGTTACACAATGTGCAACCTTACGATTTTGAGCCAGAATACGGTGCAAATGGAGAGCTTGTAAAGACTATCGTGTCATGTCATTCGTTACGTTCAGCGGTTCATTACACTATTCACTAATCTAACAAAATAGTGTCTTTATACACTGACAGCAACAACAAACAAAAAACAACGTCAACATTGTTTTCATCGAAATCTGACAGCAAGTCACCCGCAACACTGCAATATCTTGGTAGCCTACATACACAATAACCGCGAAATGTAGTATATTCCGAATGAATGGACCTGGTCTAAATACGAGCGTCAGATTTTTTTTGCCGATAAGTAGACATGGAACAAATATATTTATTAGATATTATCCATAATTGATAAAAAAAAATATAATGAAAACAATAAAAAATGAAACAGCATATATTTGCCATAAGTCGCCATTAACACCAAACACTCTAGGACACGCTCTCTAGTCTCCACTGCCCCCAAATATCAATACAGACTAATCAAATACTGCGGTGCACTATTGAAGTACAGCCTAATTAGGGTACATACGTCGGTATATCATAAAAGCACGCACCATTTAGGGAAACCTAGTTTTATGATATATTTCCTGTTTATTGCAATTACTTGAGCGGTGTAATACCGCCGAGGGCAGACGCGTATTGCACAAGACGGATATATCACATGATATGCAAGCTCTTATTGTCGCGCACAAAGACAGAAAAATACTATGATTTAAATAATATAGCCGAATGTATTATGAGCACGATATAGACAGTTAGTAAGTATACTTACTCATGTATACACTTACTCCTGATATACAGATCAGAAACAGACCAAAGATATGAAATTACCATAATATAAAGTATATTGTTCTATTATACTTGTTTTACTTATTGCACGAGCTAAGAGGCGTTATTGTTGTTGCTTTGCCATAAAACATTACTGAATTAATATAAAAGCTAGTAATATTATTAATTTTCTGCCTTGTAATAGATATCCATGAAACATTTTGTAATTTTTTTTCAAATCCATAGACCTATATATGTTGATAATATATATTTATAACACTATTGGCAGAAGGGGTTTATAATTTAAAATTATTAAAATTAAAATTTGGGAACAAAGACACAGTGTTTATTTCACCGGATTCATTTAAATTTATATGCTCAACGTTCTTAACAATATTTTAAAAAATGACGGCTACATATTATTAGCGCCGTCAACTCTTCATTGATTCACATAAAGACGCATGCTTCTAATTCAACAGCTAAACATTCACGGTGTATATAAAGATCTAAGACTATACACCTTTCTTCAAATTATCATACGTATACCCGATGAGGTGCTAAGATAATAGAACATAAATTTCAATCTTACTTCATGTATGAATTTCCTCCTCAACGCCGGTCGAATAGGCGAATACAACTTGCTTGGAGACGGCGGGGTAATGCACTTCTCATTTTTATAGTCAAATATCGTTGGTACCGCTGTTGATTTTAATATGCATGGCCTTTTGTTCTCCAAATTCAAAGATAATGAAACCAAAAGATGGACTTCCCACGAAGTCAACTCAAAATGTTTGCTACAAACTCGCGCGTCTTTCGTAGGTTCCCACTTTCTCGACGAGTGGGGCGATTTTCTTCGGTAACGGTCTAACCACACTTCAGATCTTAATATATCATTATCTCGATTAGGGAAACGAAAGAAACTTAGGTTATTATCTTGCCCTTCTTTATGCAAACGTTTTCACCCAGCACCAGCACACGGCATTTTTAACAAGTACCATAAAATGTAATCCTACATAGACAATATTATACAACTCAATGCGACACGGCTAATCGTTTGGTACCAATGACGTCACAGGATCACGTGACACTTAACAGGGCGAAACTCAAAGCGTGTGCGCTATGAGATAAAATTGGCTACTGTGAGAAAACGGGACAACCAATAAGTGTAAGATTTGAACAGATTGTATATTATATATATATATTTCCGAATATATACTCAAAAGACACGCCATATTTCACCTTTAAGTATGTAACTATACTTTGATGCGATTTCAATAAAAAAAATTCCTATCTTTGCAGGGCAACTTCCTATTTAACTGGGAAATTTGGAAAATATGCTGGAATAGGTATAGGGACGAGCATTCTTCTTGTTAGGGTAATATATAAACTTATTTTACCCATTTAGGGTAATATATAAACATATTTTACCCATTTAGGGTAATATATTTACAATACACACCACATGGATTTTGCATTTTCTTACATACATGGTGTGGCAGTCATTTCTCCATCCCTTAGTTGTCTTAGAACATCCCTGAAGGATCACACTGCGGAACATCTGGACAATAGTGTGTTTGCACTGCGGAAGAACTGGACTTATAATAGTGTGTTTGCACTGCGGAAGAACTGGACTATAGTGTGTTTGCACTGCGGAAGAACTGGACTATAGTGTGTTTGCAAATCAAGGTCTCAGTGCAGAACTGTTTGATCTTTTCTTAATTTATATATAAAGATTGTCGCGTTAACCCATCGAAATATCCAGGAAATTGTGTGAGTTCTTAGCTTTGGAAATGCAGGGCAACTGATGTCCTTAACACAAGCCTCCCAACAATAGTATAGTTGGACCAACATTATGTATGGTGGAGAATGCAAACTCCCATGGTGTGTAGTGTACATATATAATTATATATCTAACCCTCCCATAATGTCAATTCAGCATGAAAGACGCATTTGTCCTAGCTGGAAAACTTCATGTCTTGCAGGGTTTCAGGCTACCTATTCATAAAGTTTGGAAAAATTGCTGCCATTACTCTGGGAACAACTTTGATAGTAATCCAGGTATTGTTAAGAAATGTTAATGTGCATGTTTTAGTTTGTTGTGTTGGTTTCATGTTTCAGTGTATGTTTTATGTGTATGTTTTTACTTTGGTTATGTTTAAAAAAAGTTCGTTTTTTTGTTTTGTTTTTGTATTTTGTAACCTGTTTGCAAGAACTATAAACTTGATTTTTAAGTGAAAAACCTGGATATTTTGTTGATGAATGTTGGTGGGCCGGCAAACTTTTGCTTAACAAATAATGGCAAAATTGGGCAACAAAACCGTTTATCAAAACTCTGTCCAGGTCATATAATAATATGTATGTGCCGATTAAAAGTATCGGTTAATTCACGGGTTATTAAAATACAATGATTGGATATGTGTAAAATGAATTATGAGTTGGTAACTCCTAATTTGACGTTCAGTTTTGGTGTTTGGACTGGCTGGTTAAACCCATTTATATTGTGTCTAAAGAGTTTGGATTCTCAAAATGTGTAAGTTTTGTATATATACCTTGTCGGCAGTAGATTTAGAAACGTACATATGTTGTAAAATGTTCTGTTGTTGGCGGGATAGCTTGGCGGGATAGCTTGGCGGGATAGCTACTTTAAGAATATTACCATAGTAATTGCAAAGGATTGAGTTTATGTTCGAAACAGTTGTTAGATACAAATTTCAGAAATAACGTATTAATGTCAAACCGTCCGTGTCGATGAAAAACATATTTGTTTAGTTTGTCATAGTAACTTCAACATGGCGTAACTTCAATGCTATGACAGAGATTGTTTTATATTGGGACAGTTGCAAGTTACAAGCATTTATAATTTTTAGCTTTAAAAAACATTTTTATGAACTTAAATCGACTTCAGTGTAAGTTCAAAAGCTGTATTTCCCGGTTACCGGTAATAAGTTGTGTCGTAGTAATTCACAGGGGTAAGCCCTTATCACTTGACCAAGCCCCATCCCACGTACCTTTATTATTATTTTTTGGTTAAAGCCAAAACTGTCAAAGCTATTGCTTTCATACTTGGTCTAGATATTCACTAAAAACCTGCCCAAGCCCACAAACACTGCCGTTGGTTTTGTCCTTATTCAAAAAAGAATTTGGTCAGTTTATATTGGTGAACATGTTTAAACTTAATGTATTTAGACATATCAAAGATATTGCTTTGAAGCTTAGTGTAATCATTCACGGGGTCCTAGCCCATCCCATCAAAAAGCTGGACTGTAGACCAAAATGGACTTTTTAATGCCCATTTTGAAATTGCTATGGCTGTAAACGTGCACCCCTTCCCTGGTCCCTTCATCATTCTGCTTAAATCCTCCTGCAGTTTCATTGGATTGAGAGCATGTTTTCTGCGACCTCGTCAGATTTCTCTGTAAAGGGACACTGTGCAATCTTGAAGTTTTAATCTAGCATTAAAATGAGCCCCAACATTTATTAATCCAGTATCATTTTGACGTTTAACCTGCTTGCAAATATTTAAATAAAATTATGAGTTTTCAAATTTTCTTCGCTATTCTAACAGGTTTAAATATATTATTGCCAATTATTGATTATATTTCAATATATAATCAACAGTTTGTAATATGAAAAAATAATTTTGCTTTATACAGTTCTTATAATTAATTGAACAAGTGCAATTTATATAGAAAAACCAATGGGACGCGGCAAGTTTTGTTTGCTTCTTATGGATGGCGGGAGGTGTACAGTACTGGTTTTACCAAGGAAATGTTGGTGGTTTGCCTCCACCACAAAAAATCGACTGTCATATATAACCTTACATATGTTGAAAATGATGTAAAACCCCATACAAACAAACAAACAGTCTTATACTTCTCAAGTACTATGACTTGCTGCATACAATAAGTAAAAGGGAATATAGCGACACAGCCAAACAATCTTTATTATTAAGAGTTCTGAAAAACTTGAAAATTGGTGAAAGAATTATCAAAATCGGATGATAAACAAAGAAGATATGATCGTTTGAAGGTTCTGTTGAAACGGATATGGAAGCTATGACATCACAGTTCTAAATGACCATATATGGAATATTGATAAATATGAAAAATTTCTCATTTATAGGTGGAAAATTAAAGTTACTGTTTGAAGAATATGTACAACTAATGTCAATAATGCTTTATATGCCCAGTTAAGGAGTTGCATTCATTTACAGTGATTTGCTTTGCTTTAAAATGATATTTATCAATATTCCATATATGGTCATATGGAATTGTGATGTCATAGTTTTCAAAATGGCGGCTCCCATATCCATTTTAGTACAACCTTCAAATGGTCATATCTTTTTTGTTTATCATCCGATTTTGATAATTCTTTCACCTCTTTGCAAGTTTTTCAGAACTCTCAATAAAACAGCATGTTTGGCTACATTCCCTTTAAGTTTATTGTCATCGGTATTACAAGTTTTTTTTTACACTTCTGTTTCTCGCATTTTATTTTCCTCACATTACTGTATGTATAAGGCATTAATTAAAATTCCTTGTTTAAAATCCGGTTTGTTTCCACAAGTTCCAGGTAAAATGATTCCTTGAAATAGTACAGTTTATTTTTTCCAAAGAAAAAAGATCCAAGGCAGAGATAGTAAATATTGTGGATGAAGCTGGCGTAAAATGAAATCATTGCATGTATTTCCAGGTTGCCCAGCATCAAGGTTTCATAGAAATTAACTGGAACAAGGTGAACCGAGAGGTAAACCGAGCCCGACGCAAGATGGAGAGGGAGGCCACAAGACAGTACCCTCAAGTAGTCGATAATGTAAGTAAAGTAAAACCTGTATAATGAGACCATCAAAAGGAAGGACAAAATTGGTCTCTTTAACAATTGAATTAAATTGGATTTTGTAGTTGCACCAACAGCCAAGGTCAGGTGGCGACTTTTCCAGCTTCCATTGGTGGAGGAAGACCCACGGTGCTCCTCTGGGCAATTTTCGGGCTTGGACGGGCACCTGGGTAGAACCACCAACGTTCGGCAAGCCAGCTGGATAGTCTCTTTTAACAAAGGCGGTCTCTTAATACAAGTTTGTTAACATGAAAAATAATACAATTGTGAACTGATACTGGTCTCTTAGAGCAGGTGGTCTCTTAATAGAGATGGTCTCTGTAGTAGGGTTGACTATTTGTTAAGCTTCAAGAATTTTTTTGTAAGTACTGTTTTATGCAATAAATTTATAACCCGAGTTGATCCGTTAAAGTCACACAAACTGACACCATCTGTTTCCGCATTTTTGAGTGCCTTGAGGTTTTGGGGAAGATTTTTTAATTGACCTAATTTTAACAAACTTAAAAGGATCATCCATGTAACGTTCAATAAGAATTGACCAAGAGTATTCTACGAAAAGGTTGTTTAAAGCAATATGGCTAATGACGGACGAATTGAATTGGGTTTTAAGGCGCACCAACACATGAAAGGTTATATGGCGCCTAAAAGGCATGAACATGCCAGGCTCATCCTCCATGTACATCGAGATAAAATATGGAGAATGGGCATAGGACCTTCTCACCCTGAACTGGGGAGTTGCTGCAAATTCTATTGTAGACACTCCATTTACGCTAGTGTCACATTTATTGTTTTTCTGCCACTGCTCTTAGTGATGTGAGTGAGATGGCACCTGACACGGTCGTATTCTACCCTGGCAACCACACGGGGTAACGACAGACGAGAATCATCTTAATAAAAGCTTACATGAATCTACCTACATGTACAGCAGCAAATACCTGAACACTGATATAAGTTGTCTGCCAATCAGCAAAGAAACCGGAAATCAGGCTTAAATTGCTGGTAATTATTCTAAAAATGAGGGCCTGTATCGCTCTACTGGTGTCCAAAACATTGTAATAATCATTTTTGTCTCGGTGATAAACATCTGAAACATTTGGTGGAATTTAATAAAAAATAAAGCTACATGTATTTATTATAGTTCAATCCATCTGGTATAACAGTTTATTTGTAACATTTGGGGAGAAAAAAATAATTATAAAATGTTTTTCCATTACATTTCAGTTACGCAGATTCTTCCAACAAAATGTACTTTTGGCAGGCAGTTTTGCTGGTGGATTTCTGATAGGCATGGCATTTTAACACCGCTGATGTGTGATATGATTATGTTCGAGGATTTTTGTCAGCACATGCAGTATATGGTATAAACATAAAGATGATACCAGTTTGTAAATGTTTGACAGCACTATGTGATGAAAATATATGAATTCTTAAGAACCAAGTTTGGTCCGACAAGGGGAGCGATTGAATGTGGTGAAATGTTTGCTATTTCAATGGCATAGCTGCTTGTGACACTGCAGGCCCGGGCCTACAACTTTTTTCCCAGATACGAACATTTTAATACATCAAAAAATGATGATTTGCTCGTGTGAATGCACCATTTTACGTCTAAATAAGAGGAGCATGTGGCATGAACCCACTAGCACGTCACACCTGTGGTGCTGAAATGCTTGGGACTATAACTTAAACTTTGGCCAGCTACATCCCTGTATTTATGAAATAGTGAAAAGCCTGTATGGTATCTATGACTTACAAAATGGACATGTGTGAAATCCAGGAGTTAATTTCAATAGAAACGACAAGATACATTACAAGCTTTCTGAAGAAGAACCTAATGATTAAAAAAATGCAAGGCTTTTAAAGCAAAATTAAACTGATATAACTACGCTTCAAGATCGCCATTTGTCCCTCTGATTTGAAATCCTCTACAGATTAAATGAATGGTCAGTTTGTGTTGATGGGCTGTATAACAGCAATTCCATTAATTTTGTATGTGATTTTTTCAAGAATGTGTGTTTATATTGATCGTGTCTTAATTACTTTGTTGTTCATCTGGTATTAACAACATCTAATTCTTGTATTTTGAAAAATTGTATCTTCTCCAAGTGCTTTGTTAGTTAACTTATACACACTATGATAAAAACTGTTCAGATGGTATGTCTTTATTCTCTGTAGCATAAATTGAAATCTTCCATGGTGTCAATCAAAATAGGTTATTTTTTGTGTCGCCTTTTCGAAGAAAAATGCGATACATAGGGATCACTTTGTCGCCCGTCTGTCCATCACGAAAACTTAACGTTGGCTATAACTTTCTCATTTCTTCAACAAACTTCCAATATATACTCGTCATGACAACGTCAACATGACCATACTAAACTATAAAGGTCAAGGTCACACTGAAGGTCATTATATGGGTTAAATACTCATTTTTTTCTTTACGAAAATTAAGGTTTGCTTTAACTTTCTCATTTCTTAATATTTCTTGATCAAACTTTCAATATATAGAGTATATTTGTTGTTTTGGAGTGAATAACAGATGTTATTTCATCGAGAAGTGAGAAAACTTTATATTTTCACTCTTGCGAATAACAGATCTTATTTCATCGAGAAGTGAGAAAACTTCATATTTTCACGAATGCGAAGCAGGAGTGAAAATATAAAGTTTTCATTTTTTTCTTTACGAAAACTTAACGTTTGTGTTAACTTTCTCATTTCTTAATATTTCTTCATCAAACTTTCAATATATAGAGTATATTTGTTGTTTTGGAGTGAATAACAGATCTTATTTCATCGAGAAGTGAGAAAACTTTATATTTTGCAGAAATATCACGTGTATGAGAAAATGAAAAGAATTGAATTGAATTGGGGTTTTAAGGCGCACCAACACATTACAGGTCATATGGCGCCTAACAGGCATGAATATGCCAGGCTCATCCTCCATGTACATCGAGATAAAATATGGAAAATGGGCCTAGAACCTTCTCACCCTGAACTGCAGCCCATTTATTGTTTTTCTGCCATTGCTCTTTTGATGTGAGCAAGATGGCACCTGAAACAATGCAGGGATCATGACGAAGACCTTTAATGAACATGAACAAAAAATGATAAAATGAACATGAATTTGGGGGGATTCTAAATCGCATTTATTTGAAAAGTGTTATTTATAGTCCAGCAGGTTTGCATACATGAATGCGCACATCAACGATCTGCAGTGGCCCTATTCTTTGCTCCATAACCAAACGGGGCCCCGGCACCACGCGGGGCCTGTGTAAAATGAAGATGTGCAAGACAGTAAACTTTAGAATATTTCTGAGCTTGAGTTTAAAGATTTTTTATTATATTTATTGTAAGCGATTACATAATCAATACAGGGTTATTCCATTAAAACACTCAGGACCACAGGAACGCAATTTAATAAATATCTATGGGTGAACAAAAATTTGGCTCTTTAAACTCAGTTTTACATGTGAACATTCCTGGCCTGGCCCATTCCACATTAACATCTATATGAAAGTATGCAGATCCTGTGGAATGGCAGAGTTGCTGCAAATTCTTTGTAATATTACGTGGTCCGAGTATTAACTTTCATAACCCATCCAACCCCTTCTCCAAGAAGCGAAAATGGTGTTGACTGGGGTATGAAATAAAATCTAAATTTCGGTTTAAAAAGTTTACATATTGTAAAATTAAAACATTTAAAACAGGTAATTGCATTTTTTCAGTTAAACATTTTTTTAAACGTTTTTTATTGTCGAAATATTCGTTCTAAAATCATGTTTATATAACCTATCCCATATCTTAATGGTATTAAGGCCAGACCACGTATTGAACACTCCATATTTAGCTGGAGCCACGATCATTGCTTTCTGCCACCACTTGAAACAATACAGGGATGATGATGAAGACCTTTAATGACCACGGCAAAAAATGACAAAATGAACTAATTAGGAGATGATTTTACCCCTCTGTCGGGATAAGCAGTGTCCCTATCCTTGCCCGGGAACCACACATTGAATATTAGTACATGTGCAATGTTGAATATTGCCTATCTGTGAAATGAAGAATTAATTGAGGCACATCATTATTTGTTAATTTTAAGTTTAATCCTAGAAAACCCGAGTTGAGTTGCGCTCCAATTCAACTCAGGCTTTTCTTTGGGGTTTAGGGGTCAGACTTAAAATTGACAAACTAGAAATTGTTATTGTCCATGGGACAAAAACGTATGGCTCCCCCACTCGCCCGAACAGGCATAATTGACGACTCTAGGTCCAACCGATCTCTATTGATCTGAGATCGTTTTGATATTCAATATCCCTGTGACTGTATCTACTATCTGTATCAGTAAGGCCACACCATAAATATGTGTGGTTCAGGTAACCCGACCGACCCTATTTTTTTGTCATCTACTGGTCATGACCAACCATCCTTCCAAGTTTGAGGACCCTAGGTCCAACCATTCTCTAGTTATTGATCAGACATCGTTTTGATAATGAAGGTCCCCGCGACCTTGACCTTTGACCTAGTGACCCCAAAATCAATAGGGGTCATCTACTGGTCATGACCAACCATCCTTCCAAGTTTGAGGACCCTAGGTCCAACCATTCTCTTGTTATTGATCGGACATCGTTTTGATAGTCAATGTCACTGCGACCTTGACCTTTGACCTAGTGACCCCAAAATCAATAGGGGTCATCTACTGGTCATGACCAACCATCCTTCCAAGTTTGAGGACCCTAGGTCCAACCATTCTCTAGTTATTGATCGGACATCGTTTTGATAGTCAATGTCACCGCAACCTTGACCTTTGACCTAGTGACCCCAAAATCAATAGGGGTCATCTACTTGTCATGACCAACCATCCTGCCAAGTTTGAGGGACCCTAGGTCCAACCATTCTCTAGTTATTGATCGGACATCGTTTGTGACACAGACCTACAGACACGCAGACAGACAGAAAGCACAAAATCAATATGGCTCCCCTACCACACTTTGTGTGGGGGAGCCATAATTAAAAATAACTAGAAATTGTTATTGTCCATGGGACAAAAACGTATGGCTCCCCCACTCGCCCGAACAGACATAATTGACGACTCTAGGTCCAACTGTTCTTTATTGATCTGAGATCGTTTTGATATTCAATATCCCTGTGACTGTATCTACTATCTGTATCAGTAAGGCCACATAAAAAAATATGTGTGGTTCAAGTAACCCGACCGACCCTATTTTTTTAAAGGGCCGACCCTAAAACTTCTTATGCAAAAATTAAAAAAAAAAAAAATCAAAAAAAATCAAAAAACAATAATAAAAAAATTAATAAAAAAAAATTAAACAAAAAACTAAAATTAAAAAATATTTAAAAAAAAAATAAAATCTAAATTAAAAAAAATCAAAAATCAATAGGGGTCATCTACTGGTCATGACCAACCATCCTTCCAAGTTTGAGGACCCTAGGTCCAACCATTCTCTAGTTATTGATCGGACATAGTTTCACCGCAACCTTGACCTTTGACCTAGTGACCCCAAAATCAATAGGGTCATCTACTGGTCATGACCAACCATCCTTCCAAGTTTGAGGACCCTAGGTCCAACCATTCTCTAGTTATTGATTGGACATCGTTTCACCGCAACCTTGACCTTTGACCCCAAAATCAATATGGTCATCTACTTTTCATGACCAACCATCCTTCCAAATTTGAGGACCCTAGGTCCAACCGTTCTCTAGTTATTGATCGGACATCGTATTAATAGTCAAGGTCACTACGACCTTGACCTTTGACCTAGTGACCCCTCTACTTGTCATGACTAACCGTCGTTCCAAGTTTGAGGACCCTAGGTCCAACCGTTCTCTAGATATTGATCGGACATCGTTTTAATAGTCAAGGTCACCTTGACCTTTGACCTAGTGACCCCAAAATCAATAGGGGTCATCTACTTGTCATGACCAACCATCCTTTCAAGTTTGAGGACCGTAGGTCCAACCATTCTCTAGTTATTGATCGGACATCGTTTGTGACACAGACAGACCTACGGCCTTGACCTTTGACCTTGTGACCCCAAAATCAATAGGGGTCATCTACTTGTCATGACCAACCATCCTTCCAAGTTTGAGGACCCTAGGTCCAACCATTCTCTAGTTATTGATCGGACATCGTTTTGATAGTCAATGTCACCGCAACCTTGACCTTTGACCTAGTTACCCCAAAATCAATAGGGGTCATCTACTTGTCATGACCAACCATCCTTCCAAGTTTGAGGACCCTAGGTCCAACCATTCTCTAGTTATTGATCGGACATAGTTTTGATAGTCAATGTCACCGCAACATTGACCTTTGACCTAGTGACCCCAAAATCAATAGGGGTCATCTACTTGTCATGACCAACCATCCTTCCAAGTTTGAGGACCCTAGGTCCAACCATTCTCTAGTTATTGATCGGACATCGTTTTGATAGTCAATGTCACCGCAACAAGTCAATGTCACCGCAACATTGACCTTTGACCTAGTGACCCCAAAATCAATAGGGGTCATCTACTTGCCATGACCAACCATCCTTCCAAGTTTGAGGACCCTAGGTCCAACCATTCTCTTGTTATTGATCGGACATCGTTTGTGACACAGACCTACAGACACGCAGACAGAAAGCACAAAATCAATATGGCTACCCTACCACACGACCTTTGACCTAGTGACCCCAAAATCAATAGGGGTCATCTACTTGTCATGACCAACCATCCTTCCAAGTTTGAGGACCCTAGGTCCAACCATTCTCTAGTTATGGATCGGACATCGTTTGTGACACAGACCTACAGACAGAAAGCACAAAATCAATATGGCTCCCCTACCACACTTTGTGTGGGGGAGCCATAATAATGATATGTTAGGGCCAATGCATAATGAATGCTTCTAAAAATGATTCTTTATACTCAAGGAAATTCATTCTGCACGTTTAGTTTTCCTGGGTTAGGCACCATGGTTAGGCATGCCAAGCATGTTACGCCAGATTATGCCCGTCATGTATTGGTGCGCCTTAAAACCCAGTTCAATTCATTTAAATTAATGTATGGTTAAAATTAACATATTTTGTTTGATATTTTGTTTAATGACATTTTTACCTTGAATTTGAACATTTTTAAAGTATTATTCTAGAAGAAGTTTGATATTTAATATTATTATGAAAAAATCATAACTGTTTTCATAACAAAATTAAAACTTTACCAAGAAAAGTCCATTTGAAGTTGAAACTGGATCCTTTTAGGTTTTGCTTGCTTATTTTGTATTTTGTTTTGTATAACAAGTTTTGTACATGCATTGGTTCATTGCAATTCAAGTCTCTTACGTTTTAATAAAATACCTTTGGTACACTATGTATTAGTTATAATTTCCAAAAAGTTGTTACAAGCATACATCATGAAATATATCGAGGCATAAGCCAAGATATTTTCATTATATATGTAACACCATGTTGAATATTCTACAATTTTTTTATCGCTAGCCACGCCCCCACTCTTTTTGAGAAGTGTGCCGTTACATAAAATATCGGTACACTTTCATTTTCCTGTATTGAATATACATGTATCATACGACTTTGGACAACTAAAAATAAATTTTCAAAATACAAGTTTGTAGCGACCATTTCTTGAAAACTATAAGTGATATTGATATGTGACTTTAAAATGATCAGCATGACATGATGTTGGTCTTTATCAAAAATCGTTTTGATTCTACGTTAAACATGGCTGCCAGCGGCCATCTTTGTTTACATAGAGTTATATAGTAAAAACTTTCATGAAACTTTACAGGAATGTTGCTCTTAATGTCTAATTGATCGTAGCAAAATTTCAGATCGGCCAGAAATTCAAGATGGCTGCCACAGCTAAAAATAGATTTTTAAAAAATAAGTTTGTAGGGACTACTTCTTGAAAACTATAAGTGATATTGATATGGGACTTTTTCTAAAATGATCAGCATGACATGATGGTTATCCGAGTCTAACATTATTTTGATTCGACATTACACATGACTGCCAGTGGCTATCTTTGTTTACATAAAGAGTTATATAATGAAAACTTGTAGCGACTACTTCTCTGAAACTACTTGATGGATTTTCATGAAACTTCACAGGAATGTTGCTCTTGATGTCTAATTGATCCTAGCAAAATTTCAGGTCGGCCAGAAATTCAAGATGGCCACCATGGCTAAAAATAGATTTTCAAAATACAAGTTTGTAGCGACTACTTCTTGAAAACTATAAGTGATATTGATATGGGACTTTTTCTAAATTGATCAGCATGACATGATGTTGGTCCTTGTCAAAAATTGTTTTGATTCGATGTTAAACATGGCTGTCGGCGGTCATCTTTGTTTATATAGAGTTATATAATGAAAACTTGTACCGACTACTCCTTTGAAACTACTTGACGGATTTTCATGAAACTTCCCAGGAATGTTGCTCTTGATGTCTAATTGATCCTAGCAAAATTTCAGGTCGGCCGGAAATTCAAGATAAAAAATAAATTTTCAAAAACAAGTTTGTAGCGACTACTTCCTGAAATCAAAATCAATCAGTAGAGCTTCAAGGTCATTGACCTCTTGTTTATTTTATACGACAAATGGTAAATGGCCTCGACACAAGGCAAAAATAGTAAAACATGCTACTGAGAACTTCCAAGATTGAAAACACATTTTTAATAGTGTTTCATACTTTCAGCATTTTTTAAATTTTTTTTTATAAGAAATAAAAATTATCGGGGCAGCATAAAAAACGGGGGTGGGCGGGGATGAGAATCTAGCAATTAATTTATTATGGCCTTAGGTATAGTTATAAAACGGAAATAAAGATACATTGATCAAGATTAGTTTTAGTAACATTTATTTACAAATCCAGAACCAGGATTGTTGTTTTAAGTTGCTTCTATTTATGCTTTCTTATTTCAAGACAACCCCTACACAAAAAAGAAAGAAATCCATATCTAAAATATTAAAGACTTTAGTAAACATCTTATTAGGTGATATTGGGACAGTATTAGGTGATATTGGGACAGTATTAGGTGATATTGGGACATTATTAAGTGATATTGGGACAGTATTAGGTGATATTGGGACAGTATTAGGTGATATTGGGACAGTATTAAGTGATATTGGGACAGTATTAGGTGATATTGGGACAGTATTAAGTGACACTGGGACAGTATTAAGTGACACTAGGACAGTATTAGGTGATATTGGGACAGTATTAGGTGATATTGAGACAGTATTAGGTGATATTGAGACAGTATTAGGTGATATTGGGACAGTATTAGGTGATATTGGGACAGTATTAGGTGATATTGGGACAGTATTAGGTGATATTGAGACAGTATTAGGTGATATTGGGACAGTATTAGGTGATATTGGGACAGCAACTGCAGAGAGAGATGAGATGAAGTTTCCTATCAGACATGTCACCTCCAGGGAGCCAACACCTACATGCGGGGGAGTGGTCTGTAGCTCAAAAGCGCAATGCCTTCGTTTAAACGATGGAGTCACTTTTCCGTGTTTGCATACATGGTGTCATGATGAAGACCTTCAATGATCATGATTGGGGTTGGACCCCTAGACTGTCCCCGGCCCATCTCCACCATGAAAAGCTTGAACCCTTTAAGCATTTATCTTTTATCAAGTGTATGTTCTTTACACAGTATCAAGTTAACTGCAGGCTATAGTGGTAACAAAAGACTACAATTCCGAAAAGACGGGCTTTATATATACATTTAATATTGAATAACATATGAATTGAATTGAATTGGATTTTATAGTCGCACCAACAGCTAAGGTCATATGGCGACTTTCCAGCTTCCATTGGTGGAGGAAGACCCCAGGTGCCCCTCCGGTGAATTTTCGTGCACGGCCGGGCACCTGGGTAGAACCACCGACGTTCCGCAAGCCAGCTGGATAGCTTCCTCACATAAAGATTCCTAGCCCCTGAGGGATCGAACCTACAGCGGTGAGGGGCAAGTGATTTCAAGTCAGAGACGTTAACCACTCGGCCACGGACGCCCCTAATAACATATGAATAACCCTATACATATGAATAACCCTATATAAAAACATGTAAAAGCATATTGCGGACATCTAGCCTTTTATTACAAAATACAACACTTGAAATCAAGGTACTTCAACTATGATGTGAACATGGACGAAATTTATAACATGGTGCATCTGGTTCATCAATCATGCAAGATTCAACCGCAACAGGACTATTAACGTCCTATAGGAAAATTCTACAGAATTTGAATTGCGTTTGACCAATGAAGATGTGTTGGTCATTCTGAAATTTCATTTCAACAATAATTCTGACAATTTATTAATCACCATAATCTCTATAGTTCAGAATTAACAAATTAACATCAAATTCACTTCTTTCCTTCAACCATTATTACGTGATAACCAAACTTCGTTTTTACAGGTGGGTCTGTATATATAGGTTTATCAGTTGTACTGTTTTGTAATGCGAATGCGGCTTCCTGGAAAGGTCCTACCATACTACCTCGGGTCATCCAGCCTAGGTCACCCTGTACAGAATAAACAAAGATAACCAGTATTAAAGGCAACCAATTTAGCAAAGTAATTGTCCATAAACCGGGCAAAGACAGGGCTTTATGTAAAGGTGTTACATTTGTCTATTAGCAACACACAAATTCAAATCTCTGAAGGAAACCACTTTTTTGCCAAATCTAACTTTTGTATAGATGATCCTTGCATAAATACCCTTTACAATAATAACATTCAATACCTTTCAAATCTGTACCAAGTCACAACATAAATTAATATGTGGCAATTAAGTGCCTCTTAGATCATAAAACTTACCCCAGATCTGGCTTTATCTTCACTGTACTGAGCTGCTACTTACCCAGATCTGGCTTTATCTTCACTGTACTGAGCTGCTACTTACCCCAGATCTGGCTTTATCTTCAGTGTACTGATCTGCTACTTACCCCAGATCTGGCTTTATCTTCACTGTACTGAGCTGCTACTTACCCAGATCTGGCTTTATCTTCACTGTACTGAGCTGCTACTTACCCCAGATCTGGCTTTATCTTCACTGTACTGAGCTGCTACTTACCCAGATCTGGCTTTATCTTCACTGTACTGAGCTGCTACTTACCCCAGATCTGGCTTTATCTTCAGTGTACTGATCTGCTACTTACCCCAGATCTGGCTTTATCTTCACTGTACTGAGCTGCTACTTACCCCAGATATGGCTTTATCTTCACTGTACTGAGCTGCTACTTACCCCAGATCTGGCTTTATCTTCACTGTACTGAGCTGCTACTTACCCCAGATCTGGCTTTATCTTCACTGTACTGAGCGGCTACTTACCCCAGATCTGGCTTTATCTTCACTGTACTGAGCGGCTACTTACCCAGATCTGGCTTTATCTTCAGTGTACTGAGCTGCTACTTACCCCAGATCTGGCTTTATCTTCACTGTACTGAGCTGCTACTTACCCCAGATATGGCTTTATCTTCACTGTACCGAGCTGCTACTTACCCCAGATCTGGCTTTATCTTCACTGTACTGAGCTGCTACTTACCCCAGATATGGCTTTATCTTCACTAAACTGAGCTGCTACTTACCCCAGATCTGGCTTTATCTTCACTGTACTGAGCTGCTACTTACCCCAGATCTGGCTTTATCTTCACTGTACTGAGCTGCTACTTACCCCAGATCTGGCTTTATCTTCACTGTACTGAGCTGCTACTTACCCCAGATATGGCTTTATCTTCACTAAACTGAGCTGCTACTTACCCCAGATCTGGCTTTATCTTCAGTGTACTGAGCTGCTACTTACCCCAGATCTGGCTTTATCTTCACTGTACTGAGCTGCTACTTACCCCAGATCTGGCTTTATCTTCACTGTACTGAGCTGCTACTTACCCAGATCTGGCTTTATCTTCACTGTACTGAGCTGCTACTTACCCCAGATCTGGCTTTATCTTCACTGTACTGAGCTGCTACTTACCCAGATCTGGCTTTATCTTCACTGTACTGAGCTGCTACTTACCCCAGATCTGGCTTTATCTTCACTGTACTGAGCTGCTACTTACCCCAGATCTGGCTTTATCTTCAGTGTACTGAGCTGCTACTTACCCCAGATCTGGCTTTATCTTCACTGTACTGAGCTGCTACTTACCCCAGATCTGGCTTTATCTTCACTGTACTGAGCTGCTACTTACCCAGATCTGGCTTTATCTTCACTGTACTGAGCTGCTACTTACCCCAGATCTGGCTTTATCTTCACTGTACTGAGCTGCTACTTACCCAGATCTGGCTTTATCTTCACTGTACTGAGCTGCTACTTACCCCAGATCTGGCTTTATCTTCAGTGTACTGATCTGCTACTTACCCCAGATCTGGCTTTATCTTCACTGTACTGAGCTGCTACTTACCCCAGATCTGGCTTTATCTTCAGTGTACTGATCTGCTACTTACCCCAGATCTGGCTTTATCTTCACTGTACTGAGCTGCTACTTCATTAAACTTCATACCACTCTTTATCTTTTCTATTGCTTCCAGGGCTTTAGATTGTTTCTCGCACAAGATGTGACGTACCTGCAATAACACAATTAAATACACCTTATTTGTCTCAGGTTCTTGAAGTCTATTGACAAATTGTTTAACTTTATTCTTATGATGCCATGTACCCACCACACTGGCAATAACTTCACTCAGTAGTGGATGGCCAGTTTTGTGGTAGAAACAGAAGATAGGTATACAGAAGATAGGTATGCAGTAGGACTCAGTTAGGGGTGTATGTTAATTTAACTTATTAGATGTTTATAAGCGTGTTACTACCAGTACTGTCTCATTTCAGAGCTAGCTTGTATGGCGTTATCGGTACGGCGTCCTCTTCGTTTGCAATTTTCCTGAGTTCAACCCCCCACTGAGTGTCCTAACTTTTCATTGTAATTTTATTCGGACCTGTTACATGCAGTAGGACTTGGTTATAATATGTGAGTGCAGTCTTCGAATTAATCCACTAGCCCGGGGCTAGTAAACTGTCATTCGGGCTAGTGATTTTTTTTTCATTTATGTAGTCGAACTAAAGGAAAATGTACGAGTTTTCATTGACTATATATAAGAATTCGGGCTAGTGACACAAGCATTTTAATTCAAAGACTGGGTGTCGTAATTTTTCCTCATCCATTTACAAAGGCTCCTTGACCTGGATACTGTTTAGCTGAGATATCTAGGGACCTGGCTTGTGTGAAAATTGTTGGGTGACAAATATAAAGCCGCAGAGCTAATATGGCAATACTGAATGCAAATTTTCCGAGATCACTGAGTGTCGTCATTTTCCCTTGAACGTTTACATACAGATAGGTTGTTCAATGCAGTCTTCATGAAAAACATTTGAGCTACTAGCCCGTCGGGCATGTGATTTGCAAAAATTTACTAGCCCGAACGCATTTTTACTGACCCAAATTGTTTAGTGTAATTTGAGTGTTATTTTTAGACAAATACAGAGAGTTGCAGGGTATAGAATCACTTGGGTTAAACTGAAAGCAAAATACGATAGCCAAATTTCTAAAATTATTGCCCTATAGTTGAATTTTTTAAGTGTTTTTTTTGCACTTATATTTACATAATTTCATTGTTTCCCTTAGTAGAAGAGCCTTGAACTTATTTGATGGTTACGATTTGACTTTTGTCCCTACCATTTATTATAACAGCAAATATTTAGATTTCAATTTATTGTTACAGTATGAATTTTTCGTTTCGAAAACACACTTCATCTGGGTAGTAAATAATCATTTTTTTCTGAGAGGTGCTGCACTTAACGATACATTTTTCATGGAAAAATGGAACAAATCATTTAATCGCTGCAGAAATGTATGCTTATATGATATATCTTTAAACACGGAAAATTTTAAACAACAACAACAGGTCAATGACCTTGAAGCTCTACTGATTGATTTTGATTTCAGGAAGTAGTCGCTACAGACTTGTTTTTTGAAAAATTATTTTTAGCCGTGGCGGCCATCTTGAATTTCCGGCCGACCTGAAATTTTGCTAGGATCAATTAGCTACATCAAGAGCAACATTCCTGTGAAGTTTCATGAAAATCCGTCGAGTAGTTTCACAGGAATAGTCGTTACAAGTTTTCATTATATAACTCTATGTAAACAAAGATGGCCGCTGACAGCCATGTTTAACGTCGAATCAAAATAATGTTTGACTCTGATAACCATCATGTCATGCTGATCACTTTACAAAAAGTCCCATATCAATATCACTTATAGTTTTCAAGACGTAGTCGCTACAAACTTCTTTTTTAAAAAATCTAATTTTAGCTATGGCGGCCATCTTGAATTTCTGGCCGATCTGAAATTTTGCTAGGATCAATTAAACATTAAGAGCAACATTCCTGTAAAGTTTCATGAAAATCTGCGAAGAAGTTTCAAAGGATTAGTCGCTACAAGTTTTTACTATATAACTATGTAAACAAAGATGGCTGCTGGCAGCCATGTTTAACGTTGAATCAAAACAATTTTTGACAAGGACCAACATCATGTCATGCTGAACATTTTACAAAAAGTCCAATATCAATATCACTTATAGTTTTCAAGTAGTGGTCGCTACAAACTTGTATTTTGAAAATCTCTTTTTAGCCATGGCAGCCACCTTGAATTTCCGGGCGACCTGAAATTTTGCTAGGATCAATTAGACATCAAGAGCAACATTCCTGTGAAGTTTCATGAAAATCCGTCAAGTAGTTTCAGAGGAGTAGTCGCTACAAGTTTTCATTATATAACTCTATGTAAACAAAGATGGCCACTGGCAGCCATGTTTAACGTCGAATCAAAATAATGTTTGACTCTTATAACCATCATGTCATGCTGATCATTTTACAAAAAGTCCCATATCAATATCACTTATAGTTTTCAAGACGTAGTCGCTACAAACTTCTTTTTTAAAAATCTATTTTTAGCTGTGGTGGCCATCTTGAATTTCTGGCCGATCTGAAATTTTGCTAGGATCAATTAGACATTAAGAGCAATATTCCTGTAAAGTTTCATGAAAATCTGTCGAGTAGTTTCAAAGGAGTAGTCGCTACAAGTTTTTATTATATAACTGTATGTAAACAAAGATGGCCTCTGGCAGCCATGTTTAACGTTGAATCAAAACGATTTTTGACAAGGACCAACACCATGTCATGCTGATCGTTTTAGAAAAAGTCCCATATCAATATCACTTATAGTTTTCAAGAAGTAGTCGCTACAAACTTGTATTTTGAAAATTTATTTTTAGCCGTGGCGGCCATCTTGAAGATGGCTGCTGGCAGCCATGTTTGCTGGCAGCCATGTTTAACGTCGAATCAAAACGATTTTCGACAAGGACCAATATCATGTCATGCTGATCATTTTAGAAAAAGTCCCATATCAATATCACTTATAGTTTTCATGAAGAAGTCGCTACAAACTTGTTTTTTAACAAGAGGTCAATGACCTTGAAGCTCTACTGATTGATTTTGATTTCAGGAAGTAGGTAGTCGCTACGGACTTGTTTTTTGAAAATCTATTTTTAACCGTGGCGGCCATCTTGAATTTCTGGCCGACCTGAAATTTTGCTTGGATCAATTAGACATTAAGAGCAACATTCCTGTAAAGTTTCATGAAAATCTGTAAAGTTGTTTCAGAGGAGTAGTCGCTACAAGTTTTCATTATATAACTCTATGTAAACAAAGATGGCCGCTGGTAGCCATGTTTAACGTCAAATCAAAATGATTTTCGACAAGGACCAACATCATGTCATACTGATCATTTTAGAAAAAGTCCCATATCAATATCTCTTATAGTTTTGAAGAAGTAGTCCTTACAAACTTATTTATTTTAAATCTATTTTTAGCTGTGGCGGCCATCTTGAATTTCCAGCTGACCTGAAATTTTTCAAGGATCAACTAGACATCAAGATCAACATTCCTGTGAAGTTTCATGAACATCCGTCAGGTAGTTTCAGAGGAGTAGTCGCTACAAGTTTTTACTATATAACTCTATGTAACCAAAGATGGCCACTGGCAGCCATGTTTAACGTCGAATCAAAAATAAATTTCCACAAGGATCAACATCATGTCATGCTGATCATTTTAGAAAAAGTCCCATATCAATATCACTTATAGTTTTCAAGAAGTAGTCGCTACAAACTTATTTTTTAAAAATCTATTTTTAGCTGTGACGGCCTTCTTGAATTTCTGGCAGATCTGAACTTTTGCTAGGATCAATAAGACATCAAGAGCAACATTCCTGTAAAGTTTCATGACAATCCGTCAAGTAGTTTCAGAAGAGTAGTCGCTACAATTTTTTACTATATAACTCTATGTAAACAAAGATGGCCGCTGGCAGCCATGTTTAACTTTGAATCAAAACGATTTTTGACAAGGATCAACATCATGTCATGCTGATCATTTTAGAAAAAGTCCCATATCAATATCACTTATAGTTTTCAAGAAGTAGTCGCTACAAACTTGTATATTAAAACTCTATTTAAAGCTTTGGCGACCATCTTGGATTTCACATCAACATGAATTTTTGCTAGGATCAACTAGACTTTATGGGCAACATTTCTGTAAAGTTTCATGAATATCCATCCAGTAGTTTCAGAGGAGTTGTCGCTACAAATAGAAGTTTACGGACAGACAGACGGACAGACGGCCGCCGCACCACAGCATAAGCTCTGCTGATCTCTGATCAGTAGAGCTAAAAACCTATTTTTAGATCTGGCGGCCATCTTGGATTTCACATCAACATGAATTTTTGCTAGGATCAACTAGACTTCATGGGCAACATTTCTGTAAAGTTTCATGAAAATCCATTCAGTAGTTTCAGAGGAGAAGTCGCTACAAAAAAAAGTTTACGGACAGACAGACGGACGCCGCACCACGGCATAAGCTCTGCTGATCTCTGATCAGTAGAGCTAAAAATACTCTAAAATACATAAACTGAGAAAACTGAATTTAAACAGAAAGTGTTTTTTTACTGCCGATGATTCTATACTCCCAATGCACTGTATGTATACTGCCACACAAAGTTACATTCTCTATAGACCAATATCACAAATAATTAAATAAAATAAAGAATTTGATTGTTCTGAAACTTTATTCGCAGTCATTGGGTCTGCACAAAATTACGGGTTCTGGTTATTTAATAAGTTTTTTTTATTCACTAATGTCTGCATTACTTTTTTTCTGAGGGTTTTTTATGCTGGGTTTCGCTCAGGACTGCAAAACAATGAAGAAAACTCGTCATAGGTTACAAATTAGACCAGAAACGACCTTCAGTTTGTTATCAGTCAGGTTTACATCGCGGTAGAGATTCATACACAAATTTGCTCCTTCATCCCCAACCTCATCCAAAAACAGCAAATAACAAGAGCTGTCGTAGAACAGCGCAGCTCGACTATTCGATTTTTCAGAAAATAATAAATTTATAGCTAGTATATACCATCAGAAAACAAGGCTACAACAATGTGGGGTGGGGTTGGGGGCACAACATAACTATGTGTAAGAACTGACCAAAACTACACAGAAATATGTAAAAAAAAAAAAATCGAGTGGGGTGCGGGTGGGGGTGAGGTGGGGGAGTGAGGGTGGTGAGGGCAAAATATATGTGTAAGAAGCTATGTAAGAATTCACGAAAACAACACAAAAATATGTAAAAAAATCGAGTTTTGAGTGGGGATGGGGGAGAGGCAGGGAGTGGGGAGGGCAACATATATTTGTAAGAAGCTATGTAAAAATTAAATAAAAATATTCTAGTTTCGAGTGTGTGTGTGTGTGGGGGCAACATGTTTAAGAATTGACAAAAGCAACACAGAATAATGTAAAAAAAAAAAAAAGAGTTTCAAGTGGGGGTGTGGGGGAGCCAGGGGTGAGAGGCGGGAGTGGGTTGGGGTGGAGGGGGCAACATAGATGTGTAAGAATCCACTAAAACAACACAGAAATATCATATATGTAAACAAAAAAAAAGTGTGGAGGGTGATGGGAGTGGGGGGTGGTGGGGGAGGAGGGAGCCCATGCCCCAATATGGGTGAAGGATGAATAAGATGAATAATGCTATAAGAAATCCCAAACCAAAATTATAGATATATACATGCTTACATGCAAACCTAGATCTGCCTTTATAGCACATTTTATGGGCCATCACAATTTGGGTTCCATGGGAGCCCAGAATTTGCAGAAGACAAAATTACTTATCCAACCCTTTACAAATATACTATAATTAAACCAATTCCAAAATTTAGTTCAGCTAGGACAAGAAATGTAAGAGATATAGACCTGTAAACACAGCTTACACGCCAAAAAAATTGTGAAACAGACACATTTTAAGAATTTGGGTTCCATGGGAGCCCAGGGGTTACAGGAACCAAAATTACTTAAGCAGCCCTTAAGATAATGCTATAAGGAAGCTAATGGCCAAATTTGTTTGTGCTAGGGTAAGAATTGTAAGAGATATAGACTTGTAAACACAGCTTACATGCAAAATTTGATGTGAAATGGAACACATTTTAAGGGCTATCATAATTTGCGACCCATGGGAGCCCATGGGTTACAGGAACCAAAATTCTTATGCAGCCCTTAAGATAATGCTATAAGGAAGCCCATGGCCAAATTTGGTTGTGCTAGGATAAGAAATGTAAGAGATGTAGACTTGCAAACACAGCTTACACGCACACCTTGATGTGGGACGCCGACACCAACGTAGGGATGATTACATAAGCTCTCTTATTCATAATTTTGCATTACAGAGATGATGAGATTTTATTTTATTTTCAGTAGGTGATAAAATTTGTATTACTCGGTTTTTATCCTTAGGTTCTATAGTAAAACAAAAATCTTTGTCAGAGTAAAAAGATGATAATTTTCAAGATTTTGATTTTAAAATATACATATATTGAATCGTTTTGCATGAATGTGCATGAAATTGGCAGGGTTTTAAAAGACTCACACTGTAGATACCTTAATTTTAACAGTAAACTTGGTTGAACATCAAAGATAAAGACCGAGTTTATCACCTACCAGAATGTATTAGCTATGTCTTATAACGGGTCACTGATTGGTCAGTTTTTTTTGATGATGCTCTATCAAAATTATGAATTCTTCGAATAGTCGAGCTAAAAATTGAAACCAGTCTGTTTTGAAATAGAGAGAGGTTGCCGGCGATGTATAAACAAAATAAACTTTTAAATTAGTTCACGCGCAAAGTCGTTAATTTTGGGTCTGATTTCGTTCCGATTCATTTTGGCATTACATTTTCATCCAATTTTTAACAGTTTGCAAAATTTACATGCATTGATTTTTACTGACCGCGGGCTTCTGGCTACCGGTTAATTTCGAAGACTGACATTGTTGGACGTGTAACTGTCCATTAAAAGGTTGTTGTAAATTTTGTAGAATTCTGCAAACCGTTGTTCATATGTTGATTCCTTCTTGTATTCTTTAAAGTAAAACATTAAAAGAAAACTGTTTGTAAAACTCTCGTGCGCAACCTTTACTGCAGTTCCTCCTTTGGCTTGTTTAGGCTGAGCGTCACCTCCTTCGGCACCTTTGCCTTTACCGCCGCCTCCTTTTCCACCTTTGGCAGCCCCACCTCCACCTCCTTTTTTCGGTGGCATTGTGTTCCAAAAAGGACAAACGTTTAGTTTGTTTTTGTTGTGAAATAAATATTACACACGTGTGTAAACAGGAAGTAGTACTTATCTGTAAACTAAATTTTCATTGGTGCTTTGAATTTCAGTGGACCAATCGCGTACAATTTAACAACAGATATTTAGCCGGCGGTGATTGAAAAAAAAACGAGCTGTGAGATCTGTAATTTACCCATTTGAACACAGTTTGTTCAACTATTTCATTTAGTTTTTTAAACGTTTAAGTAAAAACAATATTGGAAAATGCAAAAATGCATATTTGTTCTTTTAAAGCATTTTCATTTTTTTTACAAATGAAACATAATTCGTGATAACTCGGATTAAGTTGACCGCAATTGTGGTTCTCATGCAGTACCGTCTTTTTCTTGGGAATCTTGTTAGTGGGAATTTTGAAACTAAGTTCTTCCAAAACAAACATATTTCAGAGAACTTTATTTAGTATTCTTACATGTGTATGATTTACTCTTCAGTTAAACAACTTGTGAAGGCATGACATTAGGCCTGTTTTACTTTATCTCCTTTATTTCGGCATACACTACTAGTACTCACTACAGCTGATGGAGTCATTGTCGTACCAGGTACTACAGAAAGGGACCCAGGGTATATTTATGTATATAGAAACGTACCCAAAAATCATCGAAATCCAGAAAGGCCCCCAAATATACACAAATGTACCCGAGACAAAATACAATGTCGTAAAACCAGGCCGTAACGTGTTCTGTTACTTCACGGAAACAAAAATTGTTTACAAAGTTTAATCGATTCACTTTTTAAAAACCGCTAGCAGTGCCTCCGCCTTAAAGGAATGCAGTTGGTCTTAATATTTGACCAACTCTTCTTGAACGACGAGCTGCATATTTGTTTACTTTTTTGCGAGGGGTTTGATGGTTTACAACTTCGGTTTTACGACTGTACTTTATTACACACTATGGCAGCCTAAATATGTTTTTAAGAACAAAAGTGCAATAGTTAATATTGTTTAAGTAGTTGTTAATTGTTTCAATTACGCCAATGAGATCTTGTTTGTCCAGGTACGTTTCTGCGGTATGACTAGATATAGAAAAGGGCCATTTTACTGAAAAGGACAGAAAAGGGTTGGGCGGCACAGAAAAGGGCCGATTAAATGCAAACACGATTGACAGTGAAAAAAATTAAAAAAAATTATTTTTTAAGTTATCATTAATATATGTTCACATGCTACTGCTACTGGACAGAAAAGGGTTTGTGCGGCACAGAAAAGGGCCGATTAAATGCACAATTTTAACTTTTCTTGATTAAAAAGTTATTTAAAACGTTTATTAGTGATAATAAACACGATTGACAGTGAAAAAATTTAAAAATAAAATATTTTTGATGTTAATATCATTAATATATGTTCACATGCTACTGCTACTGGACAGAAAAGGGTTTGTGCGGCACAGAAAAGGGCCGATTAAATGCACAATTTTAACTTTTCTTGATTAAAAAGTTATTTAAAACGTTTAATAGTGATAATAAACACGATTGACAGTGAAAAAAAGGTTTTTTTTGTTTTTATTGCTAGTAATATCATTAATAGATGTCCTCATGCTATTACGAAATCAATGTGACCGGACAGAAAAGGGTTTGTGCGGCACAGAAAAGGGCCGTTTAAATGCACAATTTTAACTTGTGTTGATTAAAAACTGATTTAAAATGATTTGTATTGATAATAAACACTATAAAAAAAGAACAAAATAATTTTATGTTTTTATTGCTAGTAATATCATTAATATGTTCCCACGCTATTTCGAAAAGGATGTCGCGGCACAGAAAAGGGCCGATTAAATGCACTATTAAATCTTGTATTGAATAAAAAATGATACAAAATGGTTTATATTGATAATAAACAGTATGATATTTAAAAAGAATAAGAAAAGAGCTTTTATTGGCAATAATAGCATTGAGAATATGTTTTCTATCTGCCATTTTGAAAAGGACGCGGCAGTACAGAAAATGGCCCGATTAATGCATTATGATTAGTTAAATTGAATAAAAACTGATAATATTGATAATAAACACTATATTTAAATAAAAGAGTTTTAAGTTTTTATTTGTAATAATTCATTGAATCCGTTTTATTATGCTATTAAGAAGGACGCAGTGGTTTAAAAAAATTTCACTGTCAATCGTGTTTATTATCACTAATAAATGTTCTAAATAACTTTTTAATCAAGAAAATTTAAAATTGTGCATTTAATCGGCCCTTTTCTGTGCCGCACAAACCCTTTTCTGTCCAGTAGCAGTAGCATGTGAACATATATTAATGATATTAACATCAAAAATATATATTTTTAAAAAAATTCACTGTCAATCGTGTTTATTATCACTAATAAACGTTTTAAATAACTTTTTAATCAAGAAAATTTAAAATTGTGCATTTAATCGGCCCTTTTCTGTCCAGTAGCAGTAGCATGTGAACATATATTAATGATATTAACTTCCAAAATTTTTTTTTAAAAAAATTTCACTGTCAATCTTGTTTATTATCACTAATAAACGTTTTAATTAACTTTTTAATCAAGAAAAGTTAAAATTTTGCATTTAATCGGCCCTTTTCTGTGCCGCCCAACCCTTTTCTGTCCTTTTCAGTAAAATGGCCCTTTTCTATATCTAGTCATACCCACGTTTCTGTATATTTGGGGCCGTTCTGGAATTCAAAGATTTTCGAGTACGTTTCTGTATACATAAGTGCACCCTTGGTACCTTTCTGTAGTACCCGATACGACAACCCCATCAGCTACACTACAGTAGTGATTCAAACAGCCAGTCGCTGCAACAGCATGAACAATCGGTGTACATGTCTATGTTATTGTGTATATTTCCAGCCTCTCCTTTCAAGACCATGAGAAGCTAATACAATGCTATGTTTGAGTCTTAATGATATTGTATACACAAGTTCAAAGAATGTCGGACTCGGACGATTCATTTGGTCCCTCATTACCACCAGGTATTTATTATGAAATCGTATTTGTCCACTGATACTGCAGTGCATCAGGACTATGTGCATGTATGGCTTTTATTAAGTTAGTTTTTAATCAGTGAATGACCCTACAATCTTCAAACATTAACACAGATACAAGAGTATCCTCATCCTCTTAGTTTACGACCACTTAACGACAATTGACTACATATATCAGTAATACTTGATATATTTGACATTATATGATGTTAGCTAATCTAAAGTATTCAAACTTTAACAAATACTACCGCGTCTTTGTTTAAATTTTGTTCATTTTCCATCCGATAACATTTATAAATGGATGACCTCAACTTGTTTGTTTCCAGTGAACAGAAACCTTACTTACTATAGCTTTTATCCCGAGATGCCGCGTAGAAAAGAAAAGCAAAAATATAAACTATTTTTTTACTTTAACAAAAAAAAACAAAGCCGTAAGTACTTCTTTTCTATGAAAAAATGTCTACCCTCATCACCCTAAAATCAATTTTTTCAGTACTGTGGAGCTTTAAAATTATTGTTTTCTGCTGTTTTCAAAACAAGTCCGTCTGCTTGTCAGGAATTTGTCACGCAGGAAATGTACAAGGCCTAAACTAAAAGATTGTTTGTTTGCAGTTTGCGACCGACCCACGGCAAATCCGCTGACGCTGAATCTTTTTTAATTTTTGTCTCGCCTTTTCGAAGAAAAAAAGACACATAGGTGTTGCTTTTCCGGCGGCGGCGTCAACATTCAAGTTTTGCGTTTAGGTCATTTTCTCACAAACTGTATGCACTAGACCTTTCAAACCTTGCTTATAGTTGTATCATGGGTGGTACATCGCAACGTGGCAAAGCAAATGTGGAAGTGACCTTGACCCTCCAAGCAAAGGGCAGATAACTTACTAATTTTTATGTTCAACTTTTGCGTTTAGGTCACTTTTTCACAAACTGTATGCACTAGACCTTTCAAACTTTGCTTATAGTTGTATCTTGGGTGGTACATGGCAACGTGACAAAGCAAATGTGGAAGTGACCTTGACCCTTCAAGCAAAGGGCAGATAACTTAATAATATTTAGGTTCAACTTTTGCGTTTAGGACACTTTTTCACAAACTGTATGCACTAGACCTTTAAAACTTTGCTTATAGTTGTATCTTGAGTGGTACATCGCAATGTGACAAAGCAAATGTGGAAGTGAACTTGACCCTCCAAGCAAGGGCAGATAACCTTATAATTTTTACCTTCAACTTTGGTGTTTAGGTCACTTTTTCACAAACTGTATGCACTAAGACCTTTCAAACTTTGCTTATAGTTGTATCTTGAGTGGTACATTGCAGAATATGCACTAGATGTTTTAAACCTAATTTATAGCTTAATCTTTGGAAGAAAACATATTCTGTTTTGATATAGTTGTGTCTTCGGTAGTGCATTTATTTTTTTGGATGCCTGGATTTTATCTATGACCTTGACCTACTTTTTGGAGCTGATGATTTTTAGCTGTACTGGCCAAAGGCCTTTATTTTTCATCCGAGCTTTACTAATCTTTACCAGATTGTTAATATCAATAAAAGCTCGCACAAGTTCGAAAACCAGCCGTATCGGACCAATAACAGCGAAGTTATGGTCCTTGATTTCGTTAAAGATGCTATATTTTGCCTCGTTAATACGATAGGTCTTTTATTTTCATTTGATCTTTACCAAACTTTACCAGATGTTTTGCCTTTTTTTTTATTATTAGTATATATATATATATATATATTTTTTTTTTTTTTTAGATATATATATTTATAAAAAGTTAATTTTTATATA
Organism: Cyrtodaria siliqua; assembly: GCA_037043455.1. Classification (NCBI taxonomy): domain Eukaryota; kingdom Metazoa; phylum Mollusca; class Bivalvia; order Adapedonta; family Hiatellidae; genus Cyrtodaria; species Cyrtodaria siliqua. The sequence goes on from JAWPHD010012857.1 coordinate 58,353, forward strand.
TATTTTTTTAATTTTTTTTTAATTTTCTTATTGCATTATTAATTTTTTTTCTTTTTTTTTGTTGATGTTAACGCCCTGTTAGCAGGAAGAATTGCTGTGCCTATTGCACTCCTCCTAAATGCCTTTTTGGATTTCGACGGAACTTGTCTAGTTGTGCAAAGCCCCACCCCACCATTTTTATGAAATTTCATTCATAGAAGAAAAATGGGACAAATTAAAAAATGCCCATGCCAGACTAGGCACAGCAGACTTATTGCCCATGATTACCAGGTGAGCGCTCTAAGGCCATCCTATCCCTGTTGTGTTTGCAATGTTTTAAAAAAACTACTGATGGGAATTTTATGTCGACAACCCTTGATATAAGAGCCGTTTTAGCCAGTAGAGCATCAACAGGCCCTCTTGGGCCTCTTGTTTTTAATAGAATGGCATTTTGTTTTTAAACAAATGCACATAAATGTCATCTCAGCAAACTGCAAACTCAATTGTTTTTAGTTACTAAAATGTTTGCAAACTTTAATTTAAGCATGAATGACCTTTTTATTTTTAAGTCCAGCCCCCGTTAGGCGAGACATGTGAATCCACGGATTTCTTGTTTTAATATTTTTATTTTTTTTAAATTTTTTATTTTTTTAAATTATTTTTTTTTTTTTTTTTTTAATTATTTTGGGAAGTTTCATAATGCTCTGATATATTGGATGCTTGGAAATAATCTCTGCTGCTATAGTATATTGAAAGCGTCTACATGACTGATCTTGTGAGTGAGAAAAATGTGAGGATGGTGTCTGCGAAAAGGATACTTGAAGAGAATATTGTTCTTTGCAGAAACGTAAACTGAGAAGTGAAATTGACACGGAGTTCAATGTTTATACTTCAACAGGGCTTGACAATAACTACTTTTCTACTTGCCAGAACTTGGAAAGTTTATGCGTGGGACAATATTTTGGGTAAAGTGTATATCTATATAAATTAATAATGTTATTTTCGGGCAAGTCATTGTCTAATCCACTTGCCCAAACTAAATTTCTACTTGCCTGGGGCAAGTTTCGGGCAAGTGAAAATGTGACCATATTTTTCAAATATTTCTAATGATGATGTGCGAATATTCAATTTATATGTTTTAGATGAAATATAAAAATTGTGTGTGCACTGGATTTGATGTCATATCTTGTACCAAACAAAAGATTTTGTTGAAGCATTACTTCGAAAAAGTTGGCATCGAGCACTGTTAATAGTTAGGCCTAACAAAAAAATATGTGTGTTTCCGGACCGACCCTACTTTTTCACCGCCGACCCTAAATATTTTTAGCGAAAAAAATAAATAAAATAAAAAATAAAATAAAAAAATATTACAATCAAACAACAAATATTTTTATTCAAATGATAATTTTATTAGCCAGAGTAGTTAAACATCTAATCTGGATCCAAACTGTTTGCAAAGGTTATCAAGAAGTTGCCTTAGTACAAAAATGGCATAATATATATATGCGAACAATATATATAAAAAAAATATCTAAAAAAAATACTTTTTCCTACCTACCTACCCTTACTTTTTGACAGGGTGAAACCAGAAACACACATATTTTTTTTTTAGGCCTTACTAAGTCCGTTTCATGTGTCCACAAATGAACATTTGATCAATGTTTGGCATGTTCTGTTAATATTTAACTAAACCCTTTTTAAAAAAAACAACTCTGGATAATACTAGTGAAGCACACGATATTTGCATGCCGTCGATGGGCATGCGTTCATGCCGCCGAAGGGCATGCGTTAATAAAAAGAATGTTAAAAAAAACACTCTACCTACCGACCCACCCCTAAAAGCCATGGGTCGGAAACTGCAAACAAACAATTTTTTAATGGTGGCCCTAACATAACAATTACCAGATGTTTTTAACACAAACTACGATATTACTGCATGTTTTATTCAGGTACCCCGCCCTTGATATTACCCATTTACTACTTCTCAATTTACAAGTAAATAAAACTTGTTGATATCTAATGAAAGGCAATGGATTTAATCATCACTACATCATAAAATATTTTATTTTGTTCAAGTTTGCTATAAAATGGGATGCATTTAATGGTGAAAACACTGGTAAAGAGATCAACTATCCATAGGTAAATTATCCGTAGTCTTAAAAAGTGTTTTCTGTTGTTGTTTCTAAAGAACTATTCATTCAGCAGACGATCATAAAAAATGATGACGAAATTTGCATAATAAACGTGTGCAGGCGTAATTTCCGCTGTCGGTCAAAATCACATGGTGGTCGAAAACAGATAGAAAGACGATACTAAAATTCCAGTCAAAAATGCAAAGAAATTCAGCTAGAATAAGATGTTCATGTAGACGATGGCGCGATTCAGTTAAAATTTAGTATGACTCAATATAAGTGATGATCATGTATCAATAAATAAATTATTTAGGGATGGTGACCTTTTTGACTGGAATTTTGACTTGACACCTAACCAAGCTCACAACTGGCTGAAATAAGCACATGGCAGGCGACACAAATGTTCTGTGGAACACCCTTCTAGTTTATCTTACAGTTTATCTTACAGGTAACTTACATGGTAAATTACAAGTCCGAGACTATACGATAGTTCCATATGACCATATATGGAATATTGATAAATATCGTTTAAAGCAAAGCAAATCATTGCAAATGAATGCAAACTCCTTAACTGGGCATATAAAGCATTATTGACATTAGTTATACATATTCTTCATGCAGTTACTTTAATTTGTTCCCCTATAAATGGGTAAATTTTCACATTTATCAATATTCCAGATATGGTCATTTAGATCTGTGATGTCATAGCTCTAAAAATGGCGGCTTCCATATCCGATTCAACAGAACCTTCAAATGTTCTTTGTTTATCATCCGATTTTGTAATTCTTTCACCCGTTTCCAAGTTTTTCAGAACTCTCAATAATAAAGACTGTTTGGCTGTGTCGCCATATTCCCTTTAAAGAGTAAAAGTCTTTATACATAGTGGTAATGTATTAATTTTATCATTTACAGGATTTGAAAAACCTTCCAAAAATGATAGTTCTTCGTCGGAAGATGATGCTTCATATGGTCCAGCACTGCCGCCTATGATTAATACATCTAAATCAGTCACCTCAAGCACGAAATCTGTCATAGGGCCAGTTCTACCACCGCACTTGCACAGATCTAAATCACAGAGTTCTGATTCAGATCCTGACTCAAATTCAGACAGTGACTCAGATGATGAAAGTGATAACTGTAAGAAACAGAAAAGAATAGGTCCGTCTTTACCTCCTTACTTATCGGGGAATGAAAAAGTAAACGACGGTGATTCTATAGGACCTGTATTACCTTCTCGATTAGCACATCTCAGTAAAGAACCATCAGAACCAGCAGCAGCAGCAGCAGCAGCAGCAGCAGCTGGACCGTCATTACCACCAGGATTCAGTAGACAGTATGAGTCCAGTGATGAAAGTAGTGATGATGAATATATGATTGGTCCAAGCATGGATTTGATAGCGGATGAGAAGGACAAGTCCGCAGCCGTGGAGGTTGAGAAGAGAGCGCAGAAGATGAAGGATAAATTAACAGGAAAGGTAAGTATTAACACAGAAAAATGGTTCAAACCTGAAAACCCAGTATGTGCTATATGGCGTTAGATCTCTGCCAGAGATAATATTATAAACATTAAATATTGTTATATTTAGGCCATATAAATTAATTGCTAGATTCTCATCCCAGCCTGCCCGCGTAATTTTTATTTCAAAATTTTTCTTTTAAAAATTATTAAAAAAAAATTGCTGAAAGTATGAAACACTATAAAAAATGTGTTTTCAATCTTGGAAGTACTCAGTAGTATGTTTTACTATTTTTGCCTTGTGTCGAGGCCATTTTCCATTTGTCGTATAAAATAAAAAACAAAAAAAAACAACACCCCTGCCCCTATTTTGAAATAAATTTGGATGAGAAACTGGCAATTAATTTTATTATGGCCTTTAATATAATCTTTTTATGTAATGAAAACGCTTTGTTTTCTGTGTTTATAAAACACAAAATAGACATACAATCATGTACAGTTTCAATGTAATATCATAATATTATTTCATTTTTCACATACGGTACTGGTATTTTTGGTTTGAAGCTGTTATTGTTTTGACAGGCGGAGGAAGATGAAGGGCCAAAGGGGCGTGAAAGTTGGATGACTGAATTGCCCGGAAATCTACAGGCACAGTACGATTTGGGGCTGACCAGCCGGCAGTTCAGGAAGAATGCTGCACCAGAACAGGACTCGAGCTGGACAGAAACTCCAGAAGAAAAAAAAAGAAAAGAAAAGGTAAAGATAATAGAACTTAAAACATCCCTTGTGATTAGTATTTACAGGGCCACAAAATAATTATACCTCCACTTTCATATTTTTGTCCTGCCATTTGCATCCTGTAAAACATTTTTATTACTAACCTCTCACTCTGGGTCGGCTCTAAATAACCTATAATGTGTTGATGAGCCGTTTAAAAACAACTGTCAATTCCATTCATTTTAACTCCAACATTTCTTGTTCATTATATCAGATATTCCAGTCAAATTATTTATCAAACAGTTACTTAACTTTTAGCCGGATTGTTTCAAATCCTGCATCTTACAGATAGCAGGAGGAATGCAGTCCTGGTTCTACCCAGGAATAAGTGGGTGGTCTGTCTCCATCACTAAAATAAAACATCATACATAGCCTAAAATGCGGTAAAAAATGTTGTTAAACACAAAACAAAAAAACAGTCATGCATTGGTGCTTCTTGTTCTTTACATTATAATCGACTTTTGACAGGTTGCAGTGCCTCTTTGTCGCCTACATAGCATGGCAGACACTTAGGGATCACTTTTTCGGTCGTACGTCGTCATCCGTCCATCTGTCACACTTTAACCTGCAACCTAAACTTGGCCATAACTTGAAAAGTATTTGACATATGTTCATGTAACTTCACACACATCTTCATCTAAACCCAAGGTAACAAGAACCGATAATTCTGACTTTTGTTTTGGCAGAGTTATGCCCCACTTTAACCTGCAACCTAACCAAGCTCATAACTGGCCATAACTTTGAAATAAGAATTCAGTAGGTGACACAAGTGTCCGTGGACCATCCTTCTGGTATTATGTCATTGATATTATAATAATTTCATGTCATGAACTATGTAATGGATACTTCATTGTGATTGTTATGGTTTCAGGAAGGAAGGAAAAAGAGACGGAGAGACAAGGATGAGTTTGTTCCAACAGAGAGGGACACGATTGCTACAAAGGAGATTGAAGCATATAACGTAAGGCATAATTACAAATACTTCTTAATTATTTGTTCTCAACTGCAAGGTGTACTTTTTAGCTTGATCGTCTGTTTTGAGAGAAAAAACAAAAAAACACATGCCGTTATTTTATTATTTCTATATTACCTAGGATATTAAAAAACACACGCCTTTATGACCAACAGTCATGGACACTTTCCCTCATTTATACTGTTTAGGGAAACCTCCAGGTTTGTAGTTTGGATTTCCCACCAACGTTTCCCAGTTTCCTCCCACAACAAGGTCACTAGGTGCTCGGATCAAAAGTTTGATTTGTAACTTATGTTATAATTTAAATATCTTTTAAAGGGGATGTTGCACTATTCTGGAACTAGTGTCATTTAAAAACCGTGGAAAAAGCTGAACAAATTATTCAAAATATCTTAAAAACTATAGGAGATATGACCTTATGAAAATATGCAAAAATACTTCAATGGAGGCAGCCATCTTTGAATGATGACGTCATCGCGCCGTTTTCCATATATGGAAAATAGATAATAAAGTGTGTTTAAAGCAAATAAATGTATTAAATTATAAATACAAAGAAAATATTATAGTGTATATATGCTCTTTTTACAATTTGCATGTATTTGCAGTGATATTCTTTGTTTTAAAAGATATTTCCTGTATTTTTTACGATATTTTGATAATTTTTTCAGCCTTTTCCATGGTTAAAGCCCTTTTAATTGAAGCTAGTTCCAGAATGGTGCAACAACCCCTTTAATATACATACAAGACAAGATACAAAAGTTTAAATTTACGTCTGCATGATTTATAATGGACAACATCAGCTCAAAAGCGTTTAACCCACTAACTGTTTTATGTATTTACTTTCTCCTATGTTCACAGAAGAAGCATCGCCCAGATTCACTCTATGAGATGCACCAAAAGGAAATAAAAAAGAAGAAGGTATCCGAATATTGATTACTTTTTGTGTTGCCTGCATAGCATGGCAGACACTCAGGATCACTTTGTCCATTGTCCGTCCGTCTTCTTCCATCACACTTTAACCTGCAACCTAACCTTGGCCATAACTTGGAAAAGTATTTGTTCATGAAACTTCAGCCACATCTTCGTCAATTGTTAAACATATCCAATAACTCCAATGCCAAGTTATCTCCTTTTTCATAAAACCTTAACCTGTTGCCAACCTAACCAAGCTCAAGGTAGGCGACACAAGTGTTTCATGGAAACCCTTCTAGTTTTTACCTTATTCAAAGTCGAGGCATTGTCCGTGGTAACATTGTACTCGGCTTAGGTCTCTTGTTTCTCCTCAAAATCCGGTGCTGTGCTAGAGCATTGGACCCATGATCGAAACGTCATGGATTCGATCTCTGCCATGGTCATATGTGCTGTGTCCCCGAGCAAGACAATTTATCTGCATTTAATAATACTGGTTCTACCCAGGAAGACATGAGAGTGATTAAAATAAGTTCAGAGAGCAATGTAAAATAAATAAGTTTAAACTTTTTAAACAACATTTTCTGTGGCTAAGTGTGTCTCTACCCAGCTATAGGGTTCTCTTTATCCCGCCATCAACAGCCAAATTTTACAACAAATATACACTGTTTCTAAACCTACTGACGACAAGGTAATATTTAACTTACATATTTTGAGAATCCAAACTATGGATAAATTATAAACGGCTTTGAACAGCCAGACCACACCCCAAAACTTGGGTGTCGAATTAAGAGAAACTTTCTTGAAGACTAGTGATAAGATATCTTTTAAAAACTATTCATTATATAACTATATTTGTGATACAAATAATAAAACCACTGGAGGAGTTTCGATTCTTGTGAATCAAAACAGTCCTCACAGAACTGTTGCACTGAAAACAGATTTACAAGCTGTTGCGGTCGGTGTTACGATGCACAGAGTTATAACAAAATGCTCCTTATATTTACCTCCTAGTTCTTCACTAGACCTTAAAGATCTAAATTCCCTAGTTCCACAATTACCATCACCTTTTATACTCTTGGGTGATTTTAATGCACACAAATACATCGGCGTTGTGAAGATATAAAGGCAAGAAAGTTGAGGATTTCTTAGCCAAAAATAACTTGTGTCTTTTTAATGATAACAAATCACATACTTATTTACATCCAGCTTCAGGCTCTCATTCTTCCATTGATTTAACAATATGTGATCCAACTCTCTTGATGTATTTTTCATGAAGTGTTGGTGACGACCTATATAAAAGTGACCACTTCCTCATATTTTTTGAAAATATCGGCCGTCCACTTCTCGAAAAAACGCAACGATGGAAACTTTGCAAAGCTGATTGGGATACGTTTCATTCTCTTTGTAAGGAACAATTAAAGCCTTCCGTTTTCGAGGATTTCTTAGCCAAAAATAATTTGTGTCTTTTTAATGATAACAAATCACATACTTATTTACATCCAGCTTCAGGCTCTCATTCTTCCATTGATTTAACAATATGTGATCCAACTCTCTTGATGTATTTTTCATGGAGTGTTGGTGACGACCTATATAAAAGTGACCACTTCCTCATATTTCTTGAAAATATCGGCCATCCACTTCTCGAAAAAACGCAACGATGGAAACTTTGCAAAGCTGATTGGGATACGTTTCATTCTCTTTGTGAGGAACAATTAAAACCTTCCGTTTTCGAGGATGTCAAAGACGCAACTACTCTTTTTACCAAAACCCTTCATGATATAGCCGATCAAACTATTCTAAAAACCATGGTACGATGATGACTGCAAAAAGGCTGTCAGCGATCGTAAAGCTGCATTGAATGCTTTTAACTTGCGGCCGGATGAAAATGGTTTTAAGTTTTCTAAATCTAAAACCAATTGTATGCACTTTTGTCAACTACGTAAACATCATGAAGACCCTCATCTAACACTGGCCGGGATGAGACAAAATTCTTCGGTCTTGTTTTCGACCAAAAGTTAACGTTTATACCACGCCTTAAATACTTGAAGGCCAAGTGCCTTAAAGCTCTTAATTGTCTTAAAGTTGTTGCAAACACTAATTGGGGAGCAGATCGTTAAATACATTTACAACTTTATAGATCTCTTACCAGATCCAAGCTGGACTACAGCTCAATGGTATATGGATCAACTCGCAAGTCGTACTTGCAGATGCTCGATCCTATACATAACCAAGGATTACGACTCGTCTTAGGTGCCTTTCGTACATCACCAGCTGAAAGTCTATGTTGAAGCTAATGAACCATCACTGTCTCATAGACGGGACAAATTAGCCTTCAGTATGCTATTAAATTACGATCTAAAAACCCTTCAAACCCAACTTTCGATACTGTTTTTAATCCTAATTATGAACCTCTTTTTGATGGAAAAGCTCAGGCTATTTGACCATTTGGTCTTCATATTAAACCAAAATTAAGAGACACTGAAATCGACCTAAATTTGATTGCAAAATACAAAGTACCACAAATTCCATCGTGGACTTTGGAAACACCAACAATTATTTTTGATCTTTGTAATAGTAACAAATCGAACAATTGAACTTGCCTTAAACTATATTCAGGAATCTGGTGATGACCATTTTGTAATCTTACCTGATTCCCTTTCATGCCTTCAAGCACTGGGTAATATGAAACATGATAACCCAGTTGTGCTTCAACTTTTAGAAAAGCACAATTCTCTTATAGTTGATAATATTATTTTCTGCTGGCTTCATTGCCATGTAGGAATCTGTGGTAATGATAGAGCTGATAGTATTGCTAAAGCAGCATTAGGTTTACATATATTCAATGTCAAATTACCTTATACTGGTTGTAAAAGTTGTATTAACATATATTCGTAACTCTTGGCAAACCGTTTGGGATTTTATCAGTTAACAATAAACTCCATTCAATTCCGTTACTCGGAGAGTGGCATTCTTCTAGTAAACCCATTCGTCGAGAAGAAGTTGTCCTAGCCCGGTGCAGGAAAGAGCATACACGTTATATTCATTCATATTTATTACAAGTGAGCAATTAGCAGAATGTATTCCCTGCTTTACACCGTTAATGGTCAAACACATCTTATTGGAATATGTAGACTTCGATCCTATGCGTCAAAGGTACTACAATGTTAATACTATGAAAGAGTTATTTGATACTATAGATTTTAGTCCTGTTTTAGATTTCCTGAAAGAAATCAAACTACATAAATCATTATAATATGTTCTAATATATATTTACTTGTTTATATACCCATTGAAGGGCTTTTGTTGATTTACATATATAGTTTATATTACTACCATATCATCCCTTATTTGTAAATAGTTTTATCTTTATATATTTACATTAATTTTTAATTAGCTCGACTGATCAGAGATCAGCAGAGCTTATGCCGTGGTGCGGCGTCTGTCTGTCCGTCCGTCCGTCTGTCTGTCTGTCTGTCCGTCCGAGTTTACAGGAGCGCCTTGTGTGTCTTTTTTTATGTATAAAGTATACTTGTGTGACTTTTTTTTCTTGTGTGACTGACACACAAGCAAGTATGTGTCTATGCGCAGGAAACAGTCTATTTCTTCATTTAAAGCAATGAAAAATTGCAGTCACACAAGGGGAGGGGAGCTTGTGTGACTAAAATGTGTCCAAATGGTAAAAACGACACACAAAATGTCAAAAACAGTCACACAAAGTACAAACGTACACACAAAAAACAGACACACAAGATTTAGTCACACAAAGCCTGATTTTGTGTACGTCCGTATGTCTGTCCGTAAACTTTTATTTGTAGCGACTACTCCTCTGAAAATACTGGACAGATATTCATGAAACTTTACAGAAATGTTGCCCATGAAGTCTAGTTGATACTAGCAAAAATTCATGTTGATGTGAAATCCAAGATGGCCACCAAAGCTAAACATAAATTTTTAAAATACAAGTTTGTAGCGACTACTTCTTGAAAACTATAAGTGATATTGATATGGGACTTTTTCTAAAATGATCAGCATGACATCATGTTGGTCCTTGTCAAAAATCCTTTTGATTCGACGTTAAACATGGCTGCCAGCGGCCATCTTTGTTTACATAGAGTTATATAATGAAAACTTGTAGCGACTACTCCTCTAAAACTACTTAGCGGATTTTCATGAAACTTTACAGGAATGTTGCTCTTGATGTCTAATTGATCCTAGCATAATTTCAGGTCGGCCGGAAATTCAAGATGAATTATATTTGCACTATATTTAATGATGAACGTAGTTTTACATTTTCACTGTTTATATTGGCACTGTGTTATTAAAGAATGAATCTTTACATTTTCAATGTTTATATTGGCACTGTGTTATTAAAAAATGAAGCTTTACATTTTCACTGTTTATATTGGCACTGTGTTATTAAAGAATGAAGCTTTACATTTTCAATGTTTATATTGGCACTGTGTTATTAACTAATGAAGCTTTACATTTTCAATGTTTATATTGGCACTGTGTTATTAAAGAATGAATCTTTACATTTTAATGTTTATATTGGCACTGTGTTATTAAAGAACGAGGTTTTACATTTCAATGTTTATATTGGCACTATGTTATTGATGAATGAAGCTTTACATTTTCACTGTTTATATTGGCACTGTGTTATTAAAGAATGAAGCTTTACATTTTCACTGTTTATATTGGCACTGTTTATTAACGAATGAAGCTTTACATTTTCAATGTTTATATTGGCACAGTGTTATTAAAGAATGAATCTTCACATTTTAATGTTTTTATTGGCACTGTGTTATTAAAGAATGTAGCATTACATTTTCAATGTTTATATTGGCACAGTGTTATTAAAGAATGAATCTTCACATTTTAATGTTTATATTGGCACTGTGTTATTAAAGAATGAAGCTTTACATTTTCACTGTTTATATTGGCACAGTGTTATTAAAGAATGAAGCTTTACATTTTCACTGTTTATATTGGCACTGTGTTATTAAACAATGTAGCATTACATTTTCAATGTTTATATTGGCACTGTGTTATTAAAGAATGAAGCTTTACATTTTCACTGTTTATATTGGCACAGTGTTATTAAAGAATGAAGCTTTACATTTTCAATGTTTATATTGGCACTGTGTTATTAAAAAATGAGGTTTTACATTTCAATGTTTATATTGGCACTGTGTTATTAAAAAATGAAGCTTTACATTTTCACTGTTTATATTGGCACTGTGTTATTAAAGAATGAAGCTTTACATTTTCAATGTTTATATTGGCACTGTGTTATTAAAGAATGAAGCTTTACATTTTCACTGTTTATATTGGCACTGTATTATTAAAGAATGAAGCTTTACATTATCACTGTTTATATTGGCACTGTGTTATTAAAGAATGAATCTTTACATTTTCAATGTTTATATTGGCACTGTGTTATTAAAGAATGAAGCTTTACATTTTCACTGTTTATATTGGCACTGTGTTATTAAAGAATGAATCTTTACATTTTCAATGTTTATAATGGCACTGTGTTATTAAAAAATGAAGCTTTACATTTTCACTGTTTATATTGGCACTGTGTTATTAAAGAATGAATCTTTACATTTTCAATGATTATATTTGCACTGTGTTATTAAAGAATGAAGCTTTACATTTTCAATGTTTATAATGGCACTGTGTTATTAAAAAATGAAGCTTTACATTTTCACTGTTTATATTGGCACTGTGTTATTAAAGAATGAAGCTTTACATTTTCAATGTTTATATTGGCACTGTGTTATTAAAGAATGAATCTTTACATTTTCAATGTTTATATTGACACTGTGTTATTCAAGAATGAAGCTAAACATTTTCACTGTTAATTTTGCAATGTTACCTGAAAAACGAACTTAAATATTTTTGTTATCTTTTTTTCTCATCTGGAAATCAGAAAATTTAAATATTTTCACTCTTGGTATGCACTCATAAAAGTATTTCTTCCTTCTCAGTTTCAAAAATAAATCTGATATTCACTCAAAAACAACAAACATTCTCTTTTATTTTATCTCACCGCAAATAAAATTATTTCATGGTACATGCTATAGACAAACTAATCAACTAATTGAGTTCCACATTTTTTTTTAGGGCTGACGTGGCGCAGTCGGTAGCCCGGCGGATTTGTAACCGGAGGCCCCAGGTTCAATCCTCCGTGGTGCCATTGAGTTCCGTCCGTGTGTTCTTGGGCAAGACACTTTCCCTTAGCCCCGTCCGTCGGATGGGGACATAAACCGGGTGGTCCCGTGTATTGGTCTATCCTCCTTAAAGAACCATAGTAATGTATTCGATAATAAGAGTAGGGCAGGTTCCCAGATTCCTATGTATCCTTCCCCTCTCTCTGGGGTGGCTCTAAATAACATATACTGTGTTGATGAGCCATTAAACAACATTCAATTCCACATTTTTTCTGCAGCGTGTTTGTAATAGAAGAGCATCACCAAGTTGATGGTTCCTTCCCCGGCAGGGTCATACCAAAGACTTTATAAAAATGGTGCATCTACCTTTCTTGATGCTCAGCATATAAAGGGTAGTGCTAGGACTGGTCGACCCAGTGTCGGTATTATGTGACTGGCTTAGGAACCATGTCATGTGTCTACAAAGTTGAGCATTGAGCTCACTCCCAACAAGTAGACATCCTCATGATATCAGTAAAATATTTTTTTAAAGCGATGTTAAAGCCCATATTTACATAATAATTCATAACTAAATGTCAACGTACAGTTTTACCCTCATCCAACCAGATATGTACTTTTATTAGTATCACATTTTGGCTCCAGAGTGTCTTTTCAAAGTAACCAGTACCTGCATCACTGCCAAACGATAAGTTGTTTTTCAAAGAGTTTTATTTAAACTGCTGTGTATTTTAGTGTTTTTTTGTTTCGTATTTGTTCTTTTCTTGTTTGTGTACCCTTGTTGAAGGCGTAAGCCGAAAATGCTTGGGTTTTTATAAACTGTAGCACTGTATGTGGCACTGTATTAATGTTTTTCCCCCACCTACATAATAAATTACATATACAAATACTGCATGATTTTTGCAAAGTGTGCTAGAGGAAACCTTTCTACACCTACACTGTCATTCCAGAAAAAGGAGAAGAAGAAAAACAAGGACAAAGTTCAAGAACGAAGACCGTTCGATCGTGATCTAGATTTACAAGTTAACCGATTGGACGATGCACAAAGACGTGCCATGATTAAACGTTCGCAGGAGCTTGGTTCAAGATTCAAAAGTGGCGGAACAGGGACATCGTTTTTATGAATAATAAAAAATATGTATATGTATATATGTACAAGTGTTTGTTTGATATTTTAGTTACTCTTTCATAGAATATTGAAAATAGAATCACCTCTTTGAGCAGAGTTAAAAAGGTCAGTTCTCATCCAAACTAATGGAGAATCCTGTGGGCGGTGGACCTGGCAATCACTAAACTCTGGTAAACAGTTTTAACCTGTGCTGGGTCCACCGTTATGTATCTGGATTAAACCACATGAAAGTTTACAAAAGTGTTGCTCTTGGTGTCTAGTTGTTCCTTAAACACCTTAACCAAAATGACTGGAATGTCATGTAGTTGGGCCTAACCAATGATGTCTAACGTGGTCTATAGTGGCCATCTTTGTGTACAAGGCCATATTTGTGTACAAAGATTTATACAGGAAAAACTTGTAGCAACTGCTCTGAAACTAGGCTCCCAAGTCAAGGACATATTTACCACCTAACATTTTAAATATAATTATGACCGAAGGTGAGTACTCTGAATCTATTGAATCGATTTTCAAGAATCTGAACAGGAATATCGCTTTTGATGTTGAGTTGGTCGTAAGTACAAATATGGTTGACAGGAAATTCAAAAATAGCCACCCACCACAGCTTAAAACAGAGCACACTTTTGTAGCAACTACTCAAAAACCACAACTTCGAACCAATTTGTCATGTAGTATGTCCAAAATAAAGTTCATTTTGATACAAAGTCAAACATGGCCATCATTGTTTACATAGAGTTATATAGAAAAACTTAACTATAGTTGAGAACACATACTCCCCGTGTGGTTCTCGGGGGGCCCCGCTAGGTCACGGGGCAAAGAATAGGGCCACTGCAGATCCCTTTGGAGGGATAGGCAGAGGGGTAGAATCCCCCAAAATTCATGTTCATTTTATCATTTTTTGTTCATGTTCATTAAAGGTCTTCATCATGATCC